>PVHP010015016.1:0-38155 GCA_004024765.1 Zapus hudsonius
AGAGGACCCACCACAGTCATATCGTGGAGGATCCAAATGGAACCCCGCAGAGAATGACGGGATGAACAAGGGGCCCACAGCCACAGCCATTAAATCAACACAGGATAAGCCAGTGAGACAGAAACCAATGATTTCGACACAAAGACCTCTAAGCTCACAACCTTAAAGCAGCCTTAATACTCATCCACCACGACTCAGAACTATGTGGAAGAGGGGGCGGAAAGATTGTGAGAGCCGTGGTGGGGGAGATTATCCAGAGGCATGGCCAGGAGAACCTGGCTGAATACTAGGCTATCCATGGTCCCCTGTCACAAGGACTGATCCAGACGACCCATGGAGGAGGTTATCCAGTGGAGGGGGGAGGGGAGGCAGTGGGGAATTGGGGATAACAACTCATTGTTTGCCCACTAAATGTTGTAACTCATTATAGACAATAAATAAAAGAAAAAGAAAGAAAGAAACCACTGAATGCCATCGATCAGCATCGAGAGACCCTTCAAGGTCCGGAATGGTAACCAGACCCCAGATGCCAGTTAGCACCGTGCTGAAAGGTACTGCACAAGCTTCCAGGGAAAGCTGATCAACAACAGCTGGAGTAAACAGAGACTACTGGCATGAAACACAGTCTGTGGCCATGAATAGGCTGACCATACCTCCTACTGGGAGAGAACAGTGAACCAAGAAAGGAGCACTCATGCAATGGAGAAAACTTGGCCTGGGGAAGACAACAGCTTTTAAAATCGTCAAACTATTCCACTTAGTGAGGAAGAGTGCTTGACTGGAACTGGGAATTCAGGGTGATAGGCACTGGATCCCATACTCTTGGGCTCACTAGAAAAGATGCACTATGGGAGCGATTGACGGGGAGGCTACTAAAAATAGAATCTTGGCAATTGTGTATATTTGTTAACCTAGACTGATCTCACTCTCCGATGGACATTGTGTTTATATTTTTCAGGATGCAGCGAGAGAGCTGTGACCTATCTAATCCTACCATCCGACTGTAGGCAGATAGCTGAGATCCTGGCAAGAGATGAGCCACCACAGTCATATCATGGAGGATTCATATGGAACCCCACAGAGAATGATGGGATGAACAAGGGACCCACAGCCACAGCCATTCAATCAACACAGGATAAGCCTGGGTGACAGAAACCAACAATTTTCGACACAAAGACCCCTAAACTCACAACATTAAAGCAGCCTTAATACTCACCCACCATGACTCAGGGAACTGAGCGGAAGAGGGGGCAGAAAGATTGTGAGAGCCGTGGGGGGGGAGACTATCCAGAGGCATGGCACCCCTCATTAACAACACACTTGGGCCAGGAGAACCAGGCTGAGTACTAGGCTATCCATGGTCCTCTGTCACAAGGACTGATCCAGACAACCCACGGAGGAGGATATCCAGCTGATTGGTGATGGAGAGGTGGGCATTGGGAAATTGGGGATAACAACTCATTGTTTGCCCCACTAAATAATGTAACTCATTATGGACAATATATATAGTAATATATATTAATATATATTAATATATATTAATGCAAGAAAGAGAAAATAAATAAAAATTAAAAAAGAAAAAAAGAAGGTTTGGTCAATCTCATGCATACGTATAATGACTTTTCTTTTTTTAATATTTTATTTATTCATTTTCAAGCAGAGAAACAGAAAGAGAGAGAGAGAGTGCACCAAGGCCACAAATTTGTGGGTCTGGCATATGTGGATACTGGGGAATTGAATCTGGGGCCTTAGACACTGGAGGCAAGTGCCTTAACCTCTGAGCCATCTCTCTAGCCCGTATAATGCCTTTTCATCATATCCATCTCATTCACCTTCTCTTGCCTCCCTTCCTTTCCCACTTACCCTCTTCTTCCTAACTGGTCCCCGTCTACTTTTATGCTTTTTTGTGGTAACCAACTGAGTTTAATTAGCAGCATGGGTTGGGGGTTATTTTCTGGAGTCTGGGCAACTTACCACTGGCTCTAGAACTGAAGAAAATGTGTCTCTCTCCTCCAAACAGCATTAACTGTCCCTATCTCCCCAAGGATGGGGAGGGTCTCGTGAACCTCTTCCGACTCATGATGGAACATTGGATGGGTTGGATCTAGTGCGGGTTTCCTGCAGGTAACCACAGCTGCTGTGAGCTGCTAAGTGTAACAGACATATCATGTCCACAAAACAGTATTTGATAGCACTTTCTTCCATTCTCCAGCTCTCTCTTTTTTCCCCCTCTTCCACATTGTAACATAGCAATCCCATGTAGGGTTGATCACTCAGTAAATAGTAACTTATTCTCAGTACTTTGTTGGTCAAGCTCTTGATGGGATATGATAAAGAGATTTGAATACAGATGTATCATTCTTGAATCTCACATGCACCCTAGTTTGAGTAGAAGAATTGAGAATTGCTATTTCCACTTTGGTTTTGAGTAACCAGACTCCAAGGGCAGAGGTGTGACTAGCTGAATACTGTGCTGCTGGTATGTTACATTCTTATTTTTTTTAATTAATTGATATGCTACAATTGTACATACTTACAAGATATGGTACAATATTTAATTTTTAATTCTTTTACAGTTTTAATTATATTTTTGTAAGGAGAAAGAGAGTGAGAAGGGGAGAGAGACAAAGAGAGAGAGAAGAAGAGAGAGAGAATGAGAATGCTGGGGAATCAAACCTGCAGGCAGATGTTGCAAGCAAGTGCCTTTAACTGCTGAGCTTTCTCTCTAGCCCTGGTGCAATTTATTTAATGTGTAATGATCAAATCAGTTAGTATCCATCACCTTAAACATTTATGCAATGTCTCTCCACTGGCTTCAAGGTCCCTATCTTCTCAGCATTTACATCATATCTTGTGATGTTTATATGATATTTGGGTCTAGGGAATCTCAAACATCAGCTACAATTTCGAGAAAATTAAACTATAAAAAACTGCCAGAATATACAAATGGTCATTTATCAGCTACTTCATAATGGAGACCAGAAATAGAAATGTCACTTCAGGCATTTAGTTAAGACCTGTGCTCAGTATGGGAACAATTAGCTAACAGACTGCAAATACATTCTCTGATGACTCTCAAGGACAGGATTCCCATGAAGGCTCCTTGAACATGGCAGTGATCTGGATTGAACACTTGTGGTCACATCGATGTTGGGTGTGACCTTTATTTTGCACCTGCTGCATGGCCTGCATTGCTCCTTGAACAGATTCCCAAATGTACACGAGGCCCAAGGTCATACACATGGAAAACCTCCTCACATTAAAGGTACCAAGTATAAAACATCTTTTAGGGTCAGGACATCCTGTGAAAGCAGTTTGTGGGAATCAATTTTATAATTGGATGAGCTGTTGTCTATAATTAGTGTCTATGAGCTATTTTAATAGACAAAGTAAAGTGAAATGGTCTACTTTCATATTTTAGGAGTGGGTATGTAAAATAATTTGGATAATTTTTTTCCTGAGAAGTTAAAAAAATACGCCTACCCTTTTACTCAGAAATTTTACTCTCAGGCATTTGTTCACAAGATACAAACATATGTCTATAAAAAGTTTTGGGCAAGGATGCTCAAAAAGGCTTTTTTCCTAATGGCCACCCAAACCGGAAGCAACCCAAATACTCATCAACAGGTGAATGGATAAACAAATTTTTATGATTATAAAATAGAACAATAGTAAGCAATAAATAAACAGTACAGGTAAATCGCAATGCATTTTATTAAGTGAAAGAAATATATAATCAAATAACTAAATAAATATTTAAATCATTTAAAGTCCTAACACAGGTATAACTAAACCATAGCAAAGGCAGCCCCTCTGCAGGTGAGAGAGAAATAACTGGGAAGAGACAACTAAACTTTTAAGGTGATAGAAACATCAAAATTGAATTCTGCCATGCCTCCCCCACAGTGATGCACTTCACCTTAAAGTTGCATGTGTCAGGTATTTTGTCTCAGCAATGAAAATATTAACTAATATATTGGGTCACCTGTGTCACCTGGACTCTTTTTATTGTGGTCACAAATTCAGGGAGTGATGCCTTGTATAAATTTCCTTACTCTGGTCCTGAAGGAACCCTGAGTTCCAGACATTTGGTATAGCTAATCTCTTGGTCATAGGAGTACAGTCTTGTCCCTACAGGAAAGAAATTTAAATTTGCATATCTATTAATGGAAGTCATCAGCTGCCTTAGATTGATACTGTGTTTTGTCACGGGTACAGCTTCCACATGAGAGAAGTTCCATACTTGAGAGCTAGTAGCCCCTGGAAAGATATGCCATGCAACATCTCAAGCATATTTCTTCATGCTTCTTTCATGATGGGGCTCTTGTGATGGTTAAGTTTTGTTGTCAACTTGAGCTGTTTAGTAATCTTAGGTGGGTCTCTGAGATTGTTTACAGGAAGGATTAACTAAAGGAGGAGTACCCTCCTCCAGAGTGATCCCTTCCCTCAGAGTGGGCAGCCCTTTCAGTCAGGGGCAGAATGTAAGGAAGGATGAAGGGCATTCAGAAGAGATGTTGCTACACCCATGTTTATTATGACACTAATCATGGAAACCATTTGTGCTGGAATCAGCCTAGATTTCCAAAAAATGGATGATCAGATGAAGAAAATGTGGCATGTATACTCTGTGGAAGGTTCTTCAGTCATAAAGAATAATAAAATCATATATTACACGCAAGAAAGTGGATGGAACTGGAGGTGAATGCTAAGTTAAATTAATCAGACTCAGACAAGTATAACAAAGGACAAGCATATAGATATGGTTGTCCTTTTCATTTTTATCATAAACACAGTTTAATATCTTTCACCTATAGAATTACACATTAATTAGACTTTTAAATTTATTTATTTATTTATTTGCATGTGGGGGATGGGTGGGGTTGCCAGGGCCTCTTCCTGCTACAAACAAAAAATAGGAATTTGTGCCAGTTTTTTGCATATGGATTATGTGGATGGATTGGGAATTGAACCCAGGCTGGCAGGTTTTGCCAGCACATTCAATTGCTGATCCACCTTCCCAGCCCCATGTTAATTAGATTTTAACTTTTAGCAATCTTGTTTGTTAAGAAAGACCCAGGAGGAAGCGGCCTGGCCTGGCAGCGTAAGGAGGCCAGGACCCGGGTGATAGGTGGCAGTGGGTGGGTGCTGGTCTATTCAGCCTGTTCTTCCTGGAGGAAGAGAGCTTAGCACTGTCCTTCTTCTCTGCCCCAGATGTTAAATATGCTGCTATGGTTGGATGTTTACAGGACATGATCATGGATGACGAGTTCTGGTTACTGCAGAGAAACTGAATGGACAAGTACTACCAGGAATGTGAAGACACAGAAGAAAAGAAAGTCATCTCTACACAGCCATCTTTAATGAATACATTTCCCTGGTTGAGAAGTATATGGAAGAGTAGCTGCTGGAGGGAACCCTGGATTCAACATGGCAGCCTTCACCACAACACTGCAGCACCACAAAGATGAAGTGGCTGGGGACATATTTGCTGCTCACATTCACAGATTTTCTAGCTTTTAAGGAAATGTTTCTGGACTACAGAGCAGAAAAGGAAGGCCATGGTCTAGATTTAAGCAGTGGCCTGGTAGTGACTTAACTTGTGCAAGACATTTTCTACACCAGTTTCCCAGAACAACCTACAACACTAGGTCTCACCTCCACACAACAGGTGGGGTCATTTGATGTCACCAGCCAGCAGGCTCAGAGACATGGGCTCATGACAACAGAAGATGTGCCCTGGAAAGACCACCTGGGCCACAGCCTTCATTCACGTGAAGTATGGATGCGTCACCAACACCATGACAGATCCTCCTCACTTTTCTCCTGAAACACCTTATATTCAGTAACCCTAGCTCCCTGTACAGGCACTTCTCCCAGGGCTTCTGAGTGAGAGATGCCTGGAGCAGGCTTGTGTCAGCCATGGGCTTTTCCCCAGCGAACATGCTGATGATGTGTGAGCATGGATAGCCCATCTTGAGCCCTTGGGCAGGCTTTACATGGGTCTTTGTATGTACCACAGCCCCTTGAACACAGGCCAGGTTCAGTCCTCAGACTCAGTATAGTTTTTGTTTGGGAATGTTTAGACTGTCAGGAGCCAGCCTCCTTTCCTGATTTCTGAACCTCCTATCATCGCTGCTTGGCTTGGCTGGAATGAACTGAGAGAGATGTCTTCTACTTAACAGTTGCTTGTGGAAATGAATTCCCAGTGTTACATTTGCATTACTTACAACCCTGTCTTCCGCTGGTCCTGATGGATCCCATTGTTTCTAGAAGTCTCTTTTTAAGCATTATTTTAAATATATATATTATAGGTGAAAACTAAGGTGAAGCTAGTGGCTAAGTGGCTATGATCTTGGAACTTCCATGACTAGCCACTTAAAGATCAAAGTATTATATGCTCCATGCTTATTGGTTGCTAGTGGTGTGAGTACAAAAATGCTATGTTGCTGTGACTCTTCCCAGGAACCAGTGAAAACTGGCTATAATGCTGGAAATAGACAAAAAGCTATCTTGCTATTAAGGCCTGTAAAGTGTGTCTGCATGTTTGCTTAAAATCCTTACTGTCTTAAGCCCATTGCCTAGGTTTTCTGGGGGCCAATAGGGACTCTGCAAGTTCTTATTCCTGTCAGAATCTCTCCTGCCAAGACAGTGCTCCAGTGACAGGCTCAGCTCAATCAGGCAGTGAACAGCTTTGCTGTCACCTGTCAGCTTTGGTCAACAGTTACCAACAGAAAAAGATGTGTGTTGCATTTCAACAAAGAAGAAAACAAAAGTTCAATTCCTAATGCATACCTTTGATTTCAATCTTTATAGTCTTTACTGACTTTTGTGTGACTTCTGATTTTCAAGGATGAGTTATAAGCTAAGCTGTGTGTTTTCCTATAGTAATGTGTCACTGCTTTTGTAACATGAGTAAAATTGGAGGTGTTTTGCAAGAAAAAAAAATAAAAAGACCCAGGAATAACATAAGTGTAAACTATTTATCAAAAATATAAAAATACATTTATTAATAGAACAAAATATATTGCTTTTCATATAATTTAAAAATCTAAGACTATTTGAATTTGTGTTTAAAAATTGAGATTTTAGTATTTCAACTTACCAGAAGTGACTCAGATATTTTATCTTCATCACATAAGTGCCATATAAGTGAAGTGCATGCTTATAAAGACTTTTAACAATTATTCTTAGATGACCCATAAAAAACAAGGTGTCAGACAAGTAGCTAGCACTATAAACTATATCTTTGTCAAAAAAAAAAACAAAACATAGATGTCTATACTTAAAACATGAGGCATTGGATTGCATGACTTTAGGTATATGACACAGTGATATCAATACTCTGAATTTATAAATTTATAAGATAAAGTGATATAAACTCATATATATTTTAGATGATGCCTCTGAAAAAAAAACTGGAGCAAGTTAATGTCACCTGATGTGGTGGTTTGAATCCTATATCTGCCATAAACTCATATGTTTTGAATGCTTGGTACCAAGATGATAGCAATTTGGAAGGGAGAGCCTTGCTAGAGAAGGTGTGTTTCTTGGGGAAGGCTTGGAGTTATCATAGCCAGCTCCCCCTTGCCAGAAGTAAGCTCATTCTCCTGTGTCTCTCTTCCATCTACTGTGGTAGTGGTGATGTGTAGCCTTTGTTGATTCTGTGCTTTCACTTGACATCATGAAACTTCTGCTTGAGATTGTAAGCCAAAATAAACATATTTCTACAATCAGCTGCTTTCAGTCAGGTGCTATGTCCCAGCCAAAAAAAAAAAAAGTAACTACAACAGAAATTGGTACCAGAGAGAAGGGTTGTTAATGCTAGAAAGGAGACTATGTGGACTTTGGCCTTTTGGAAGTGATTAGTGGGATGAATATGGAAGGATTGAACCTTGGCCTTACAGTGCTGTAAGAAGAGGTTGATGGACCATCCTGGTCAGAATTGAAAGATCTAAATGCCAAAAATAGCTGTGAAATGTGAGGCTCGGCTTATGAGGAGAAGAAAGAGCTTTGTCTAGACTGGGCTGGAACTAGTTTGTGGGAGAGGCTAGCTGTCTGTGTTCTCCCCATGTCCTGAGACCTTGAGCAGGGTTGAATTGAGAAGAAATAGACTGGCATGAACAGAAGGATATGGCACAGAAATAAATGAGAGTTTCAGACAGGTGATAGCATGCTTCAGCCACAATTGTTTGCGAGATTACCACCATTGAGATTGGGCCAGCTGTTCCCAATGTTCCTAATGTTCCTAGGACATCAGGAAGAATGCTGACCCTTTTGAAAGTAGGGAGCCTGAAGGAAGAATGCTGAAGTTGGTTTCCTGTTCTTCAAATTGCTTTTATTCCTCCTTGGATTAACGATTTGGCTGCAATGCCCATGTGGAACTGGTTTGGGAAGTATAGCAAATGCAAGAAAAAGGGTCATTTTTATTTGCAATGCAATTATTTTGGAGGTGGGCACTGAGCAACGAGAGGCAGGATTGTTAGAGTCCTTGCATGGAAGCTAAACAGACAAACTGTGAATTGCAGTAGTGACCCTAAGATTTTGGATTTGCCAGGACTGTGGTTATCTGCCAAGCAGAGCTATTGGCTCAGGATAGAGTTTTCCCCAGGCTGTGGATAACCCAGCTGGAGGGACAGAATTGGAACCCAAAGACTTTGTCACTGGGTCCCAGATGATCATGGAACTGCAGGATTTGACATTTGCCCTGTTTGTTTTAGATCTTGCATTTGATGGATTTTTTTCTTGTCATATTTTGCAGTATGAATGTTTATTCTCTCTCTCAGTTCTACAGGCTCACAGTTAAGAGATATTAAACTATGGAGATATTTGAACAATTTTGAGAATGATCAAGAACCATGGGGACTTTTAAAGTTGGATTGTATGCATTTTACAACATGATTGTTGTGAGTTCTAGGGGCTAGGGACAGAATGTGGTGGTTTGAATCAGATATCACTCATAAACTCATGTGTTTTTGACTTCTTGGTCCCCAGTGATGGCAATTTTGGAGGTGGAGTAATGCTGGAGAAGGTAGATTGTCAGGGTGGGCTCAGGGGTATTATAGTTGTTTTTTTTTTCTTCTCCAGAGATCAGCTCAGTCTCCTGCTGTTGTTTTCCACCTGCTGTGGCAGAGGTGATGTCCAGCCTCTAGTGATGCCATGCCATCATGCCCTGCAATCATGAAGCTTCCCCTGGAGACTGTAAACCAATATAAATACTCTCCTCCCATCATGATTTTGGTTGGATACTTTGTTCCAGTAATGAACATATGATCATATGGATAAACTTTAAGATTTTCATTTGCAATCATACAAAAACTATGGCCAAAACTTTTAAACAAATCACTTTGTATTGTAGAGAGATAAAACCAGTAGAAGCCATTGACATAAACACAGCCATGTTTACCTCCAGCTGAACCAGCAGAGCCCAGAGTGGGGCATTGACCCTCCTTAATTCCTCCTCTTAGACTGTTTCTATCGGCCTGAATTTGTGCAGAAGACAGTATGTACAGAAAACCGGTCAGCAGGTGTTTTATTCTTACATCATCTGAACTTGTCCCGTGTTCCCATGCTTTTTCTATATTTGATAAAAGAAAGTTGTAGCCAAAGTTTTTCTGTGTGTATAGAAAGTAAACCAACACTGGTTCGGCAGTGCTTCAGTGTCTCCAGCAGAACCTGCAGACCACCAGATCCCAGCTTTCACTCTATTACTTGTGTCTGTATTTCTTTCTAATCCTAGAGTCACCCCAACAGGTCAAAGCTGACATAGTCATGACATCATATAGAAAGTTGCAAAGACAGAATTAAAACAAAAAACAAAACTTTACATGTTAATCCAGTAATTTCAGTTCAAGAATTGTCTACAAAATGTTCTCAAAAAAACTTTTAAATTAGGCAGGCTAATCAAAATATTTAGTTAGGTGTGAACTTAAAAAGAAAAAAAAATGGTATATTCAATGAGCTCAATACCCACAAAAATTGCTGGAGAAACCCTTGCCAAAAAAAGAGTAGAGTGACCACAAAAATCCCCCCATCAAAACTATGCCTATGAATTCTGAAGGCAGTTTTCTCATAGTTGGCATCCAGTCAAACATCTGACAGTGATGGAAAAGACCAGTCATCTTCCATTTTGGACTCCTCATTGCTCATCTAGTTACCTAAGTACTAGAAGAAGAAGACAAACAAACACTAGCCAAACTGAAAATGAAAGGTCCTACAATTCTTTAATTGGGTATAATTTTTTTAAACTTGTTTTGTCAAAAAAATTTAAAGCACTTAATCTGTAAAATTATACAATTATCTCATACTAATAAAACAAAGCTTCACTCTGTAGCTCCTTTACTTTGATGCAGATCTGCAGGATGAAGATGACTTCTGATTTCCCAATTCTTTAATTGCCAGCAGCCAGAATGGAGATTTTCCTGAATCTCCCATACTTCTTGTGCCCTTAACTATCCTCCATTGTAGGACAGCTATCCTTCAGTTTCCCAGAGTTTTAGATGGGGGCAGCTAGCACAGAGATTCCTTTTAACCTTCCTAACCTATATTTCCTGGCAGCTGTCTTTGAGCCCTGTGGCTGGCCACTACACGCTTCCTTAACATACACCTTCTTCACTCCATCTAGAAAAACTGTTTTTTTAAAAATATATATATTTATTTAGCAGGAAGAGAGCCAGACAGAGAGAAGGGGTGCACCTGGGCCTCCAGCCATTGCAAATGAACTCCAGATGCACGCACCACTTTGTGCATCTGACTTTACGTGGGTGGCGGAGAATTGAGTTCAGGTTGTTTAGCTTTGCAGACAAGTGTCTTAACTGCTGAGCCATCTCTCCAGCCTCCAGAAAAACTTTTGAAACAAAGGTTCAATCAAAATGGTCACTAAGTTCACACACAGTGACAGGAGAAGAGGACCATCAAGTCAAGCACCTTTGGGTGCTTTGGAACACTTCCCCTACCCACTGGTGACCTACTCTTTGAAACATGGTAGAATTAGCCGAGGACAAGCTGCCATTCCTACTGCTTCTCCTGTTGGGGGCAAAATAGCAAAGTAGCCACAAACCTTTAAGGAATAAGTCCCGTTTGAGTGGCCGCTTTATAACTGAATGTAAAGGATTTTCTTCTTGGTGAGTACAAAGCCAATAGGCTCAACCAGGCTGTAGGTAGAAGTGGCTGTTGCTCAAACTATCTGCTTATTTATTAATGCTACTAGCTCTCATTCGTTGAGCATTTACTAAGCACAGTACCAGGCTCTTTACATACTTTATCATTGCTCAGCTGTGAGGCAACCTGGTATCTCGATGTACAATGTCAGCACATAAGGTAATAGGAACTATATTGCTGCATCTCAATAAAAGTAACTTGTGATCTTGCCCCAGACATTCTCTGCTGCCACCTACCTTACAGAAACACTCGTGCTGGATCCTTGACCAATATAAGCCTTTGATAATTAAAAACTGTCTCCAAGGTGCGAATGTCTTTTGCACTAACGGGTTTTGGAGATGGATCCATAGATCCCATCTGTGAACATCAGTGCACATGAGCAGAATCTTGATGTGCTATTCTGCACCCGGCACCTGATTTGCTCCATGATTTGAGGAACGATCAATCCAAACTCTTACTACCTAAATCACCTTCAGGCCCACCTATTTCCAGTCTGATCTAACCTATATCACAAACTCATCAGGTAGAGACCTACATAACAAACTCAGCAGGTAGAGGTATACTCTTGACTTTATATCACAAGGACACATAGTAAAATCATAGTACTGTTACCCAAGATCCCCAGCAGTTTCTCTTTAAGCTTTTTAGTAACTCATTTCAAAGAGCTCCCTCCACCAACAGTGCAGACACTACTGTGGACTCATATCTCACAGTGAACTCAGTGTTATAGAAATATACAAAGGTCCTTTGAGCTGACTGAGCCCTGTTAATGATTGATTTCAACAACCTGAGGGTAATATTAACCTGACTAACTCCAAAGGGTCAAGTAGTCAAGTAGCCTGGTCATCTTAAGCACATTCCGTAAAGTTCAGGACTCCAGAACTGTTTCAAGTGGGACACATCACAAGGTAGGAGAGAAGTGAACAGTAAGGCCAGAATGTCCTCCATGTTGTGGTGGACTCAAGCATTCTCTTCTCTCTATGGAACTGCATCTGCTTTCAAAGCAGTCACTACCTCTTTTCAGGATCATGGCTGCTCAGGATGACCTGATTCTTTGCATCCACACCAATAAGGCATTTTGCTCAATAGGGAACACATGGCCACCCGAATACAACCAATACCTCTTCACAGCCTCAGCCTAGTGGTCTCAAAGACTGTTGGAGCTGCTCTATGGAATCTAGATGGGTCCAAGATCAGTTTGTCTTACCCCTAAATCCAATCCATAGACTTAAAGAGATCCTGCCAAAGACCCACCTCAAATGGCTCTGCCCAGGACCTTATAGCTATCCACTGAGGTCAATTTATCCAACTGAAACACTGAATGGCAATATAAAATGTGTCACCTTGGAAGAGGAGATGTTCCCTTAGCTCAGTGCAATGATCAGATACAAAAAGAAAAAAATGTACTCAGGATAGTAAATAGTTAAAGTTCAGTAATCCCAATGAAGACATCCACTGCTTTTTATCTACTACTAATACTTACATATATTAATTCATTTATTTCCCATTGCAGTGTAAGAGGTATTGAAGGGAAGTGAGGCACAGAGACTTTAAGTAACTTGTAAAGGTTAGTGACTACAATTTGAAACTTAAGTGTCATGCTATCATCAACTATCTCCTGAAACTAAGAGATGTGGTCCAAGATCTTATAGAAGATGTCAGTCATGAGGGTGTATGCAGCCAGAGTAAGGTGAGAGCTGACCTTGTGAGAGTCTGTTCCCTAGCCCCTGAGGAGTCTGATTACACACTTTGAAAACTTATGGAACAGGAATTTCCAGACTGTGACATACTGTGATAGCATTTTTAAGGTAATATTGCCATCTATTGGTCAGATAATAATAACAATCACACACACACACACACACACACACACACACACACACACACACACACACCCCAAACATTACAGAATGAGCTTTGAATTTGAAAGTTATCTTTTAAAAATCAACAGGAAAAGTTTTCTTTTTCACTTAAACTGCAGATTCTCAAAAATAGACAAGTCCCATTGCTATGGTCATCAGATCAGCCGGGAGTTTCTATGACCACTGTATGGTGGATACAGGTTAGGTGCAAATCCTAATTCTGCTTATTACTGTGCATTAGCTATTTTCCTGTGACAAAATACCAGACAAAAGCAACTTGAGGAAGAAAAGGTTTATTTTGGTTCACTGTTTAAAAGGGAATATAATCTACCATAACGACAGACTGAGGTGCTGGTCACATTACATCCACAATCAAAAAGAGATGAAAGTTCAACTCACTTTCTCTTTTTTTTTTCCTCCCTTCACCTTTTAGGGTGAGGGTAGGGGAGAATTTCACTCCATAGCCTGATTGCCTATATAGTCCAGGCTATCCTTGGACTTATGGTACTCTGCCTGTAATAGCCTCCGGAGTGCTGGGATTATAGGTGCACCGTGCCTATCTTACCACACTCATCTTACTTTCTTGTTTTTATTCAGTCTGGGAACCCAAACCAAGGATATAGAGGCAGGTGCCCCACCTTCAGGATGGGTAGTCCCATCTCAGTTAAGCCTCCCTGGAAATTTCCTCGCACGCACTCTGAAGGCTACCTCCCAGGTGACTAAATCTTTTCAAGTTGACAACTAAGATTAATCATCACAATGTTGAATGGCTTTTGGTAGTTAATTAACCTCAGTCACAATTCTGAAAAAAAATAAACTGCTTAAGCAAAATTTAATCATATGTTTGTAGAGGGAATCAGATAATATAATGCATGTGATGTGTCTGGGGTATTTTAAGCATTTAATAAATGTTAGCTGTGTTAATGATGCTGGGTGTTGAAAAACAAATTTGTTACTGTTAATGAGCTTCATAGAACTAGGAATTCAATTCTATTTTCTTCTTCTATTTTCTTTCTTCTTGTCTTTCTTTCTCTTGAGAAGCAGACAGAGGGAGAAGGAGAGAGAGAGAGAGAGAATGGGTGTGCCAAGGCCTCCTGACACTGCAAATGAACGCCAGACACATGTACCACTTAGTGCATCTGGCTTTATGTGGGTACTGGGGAATCAAACCTGAGTTGTCAGGCTTTCTAAGCAGGCACCTTTAACCACTGAACCATTCCTCTATCCCCAAATTCTATTTTCTGTTTGTAATTTTTTTGTTTGCAATTCCAAGTCTTTGTCCTACATTACTAAATCATGTTACAACTCAAAAATATCAATAGTTCCCTTGCTTCTACATTAATCTGACTGTCTGGTCCAGTATGAATGGTTCCACATAGATTATCCTGTCCTGGGTCCTCATTACTGTCCACACCAAGATTCTCAGGCTGTGTCAGCTCTTCTCTTCCTCTCACTGCCTCCCAACAGGACGTCCCTTTTTCTCCATGCTGTGGCTTTGAAGTTCTCTACCTAAAATCACTCCCTCCATTCTAAAACTCTTGATGAACAGGCAAGAATGGGGTTTTAGTGTGAAAAAGCAACCACATTCCTAAAGGTTTAATCTTAAACTTCAGGATTCTTGCAAAGGACTTCTTTCAGGTAATGAATATTACAATGCCAGTCCAGGTTGTATCCAAACTAACTTTGCTGCTAGTTACTTAATATCTCCCTGCTAACTCTTCCCACTGAAAAGTTAATGTTTATCCTTGAACAACCTTTAGGTATCATTCCTGGAAAGACATCTTGTTTCATAATACATTCTGCCAGAAGTCAGGGTTTGCTGGCTGCCTCTAGACACCACAATTCCTGAGCGCTGGACAGTCTTTGAATCAGGTTGGTTGCTGGGTGCCTTTGTGTGCTTCTGTGGGGCTGGAAGAGGACATGAAACAGAAGCTGGGCACTGTTTATGTGAGTCATTTGGCAGCTGGCTATGGTTTGCAAAGTGATGGTGTCCTTTCTTTTTCCATGGTCGCTGTGTCTGGTCCATGGCCGAGTTAGGGAGGGAGCAGGGCAGCTCCTGGCTCGTCCTTGGAGCCGGTGGGCAGGACGCCAAGCTGGCGAGAGAAGAAACTCTCAGGATACAGCTGCTGTGGGTGGGATGGGCAGATATCATTTATTGTATGTAGAGAGGTCATATTTATAGAGAGGAGAAGCCAGGAAAATTAGAGGCAGGGGTAGAGCAAGAGGATTGATTGGGGCAGGGTGGTCTGTGGGCGTCTCACAAGTGGATAGGCAGGGGTTAGCAACCTGTGAGTGCCTAATTTGCATAAATTGAGGGGTTTCTCAGCCCTGAATGGTGGGAAGTACCTGATTCTTAGACATGAGATCCATGGTGGCAGCTAGGGAGAAACTGTCACCTGGAATTGTCACCTATTGTCAGCACTGCTGGAGTGAGAATGCAGGGTTCATTTGTGGCTTTCCAGGGAGCCTGGAGGTTTAGGATCACTAGAGGAGCTTGATGAAGTGCCTGTCAAGTCTCAGCAGGGAGCCTTTGGGGCTTCCGCCTGTCTCAACTCTTAATTAACCCCTTATGTCCTCCGTGTCCCTTAGCAGTGCCACATGATGGTTTTAGCAAAGGTGGTCACATGAAGGTGAGTAGTAGGAGACATTCAAACAGCACAGGAAGCTTTGGCACCAAATAGAATATAGCTAAAGAAGGCTCACCATAGCAAAGTTATATCTCAATAAACAGGGTAAAAATGTGGGCTCTGAAAACTAAAAGGCATTCCCTTAGAAATATGTCCACCACTTGGACCACTGTCCTCAAGGAGAAGAAATCAGTGGCAGAGGTGCTGCTTCTGGAGAGAAAAGTTAATATTTCTTAAATAATTATACTAGCGCAGTTCCTTCAGAAATATTTGCTTATTTGAATCCAGGAACAAATTCCCTTCAATGGGACAGGAAGGAGGGAAATGGTAGTACCACCACAAGATTTGCTCATACAATTATTAACACTAAAGATGTTGAAAAATTGTGATCATGCCTAAGTGAATCTACAGATCAATTTGGTATGTAGCAGCTGACATTGGGTAAGCATTATTATATAAACAGTAGTTGAATCAATAGATCAGTCTAGAACCAAGGCCAAAGAAGCATGGCTTTGCATGGACTTTCACCTCCTCCCAGAGCACAAAGTTCCCAAAGCCTTTACTGTGAATCACCCTGATGAAACACTGCTACTCTGTGTGTTAAAGAATCCTCAGATGAACAGTGATGTCTGAATTTTATAACTAGATGAGATTGGAGCTTATGTAATGGAAACTGAACATCATTGGTGAGATCTCTTTTGAGAGGCAATGACAAACTTTCCCAAATCCCCAGTAATTCTCTCCAGAAAAGAACTCCTGTTATCCTCGAAATTTATCTTCAGTTTTAACTGTAATCTTCTTGAGAGCAAAAACTTGCAAGACATCAATTTTTGTTTTTTTGTTTGTTTAATCTCTAGTATAGTGCCTAGATATATTTGTTCAACTAGGTTTGGCTACGCTTGTATAAAAAGATATACCCTGAAACATGAGTGGATGGACAAACAATTATATGTATACATATACATATTTGTCCCTATTAAATCAGTATTGTCCAGGGCTACTCCTTTACAAATGGTAATTTGAGGACCCAAGTTGCTTTTATCTTATAGCTTTGTCTTTTGGAAGGCATGACCTCTGGGCTCACGATAGCAGGAGAAAGAGTATCCTAAATCTTGCTGAAGAACTAGCATATCAGTCTCATATCCAACCCATTAGCCAAAGCTAACCCTGGCCAAATAAAGCCCTGTCTTGAAGCAACTCTGAACCTGGGGGAGCCTCAAATGAAAATTCACCTGTCAACCCAGCCACCCTTGTGGAAGACATTCTTTTCTTTTCTAATTTATTTATGAGCGTACAAAAATTGGTTTTTATTACGGTGTTTTCAAACAATTTGTTTTATGTCCCATGCCTCCTCTTTCCCTCGCCTCCTCCTTCTTTGCACTCCCCATCTACTTTGCATTCTTTCTGCTTTCATACTATGTGTTTCTTTTGAGGACGTTCTTTGAAGGAAACTTGCTGGATAAACTAATTGGCAAATCTGGCGTAGGGTTTAAATTCTGTTGCACAGAAGTCTTCAAATCTTAAAGCTGCTTTCAGCTTCTAGAGCCTCAAATAAAAATTCACCTGTCAACCTGCCTTTTATTGATGATCTCTTCTATTAAAAACACTGTTCTAGAAATGATGTAACTAAAGGCTTCAGTTCTCAACTAGAATCCTGTGGTTTACGTGTTATATTACCCTTTCAGAAATTACTTTTCTGTGAAATGATGATACATAAAGAGCAAAAGGCTGAGTTTGAGCTCATGTTTGGCAAGTCGCAAAGTTTATACTGGAGCCTGTTGACTACCCTAGCTCCCTCAGCCATCACTACTACCTCAAGGAGCACTGCCCAGGCAGAGAGTGATGGCTTCAGATCCGCTGGCACAGTTCCAGAGCTAGGAATACGCCCCCACAGACTCTCCATTACGTTCTCCTCATTCTTGTGCAATCACCCAATAACTGCCTCTGTGAGATCTAGCTCTACCTACAAGACCCAACGTTAGAACAGGTTAAGTAGTCCTTATCCAAAATGCTGGAAACCATTCAGCATATTTCTGAATTTTTTTAATTTTGTAATATTTGTGCATGTACAATAAGACAGCTTGAGGCTGAGTTCTGAATCTGAAAGCCAAATTCCTTTCTGATTCATAGATATCTTTATACATTTATGCTCCTTATATGTAATTTGAAGATAATTTTGTGCAGTGTTTTGCACATATTTTTAGTGCCTGTGTGTTTTTTGATCCACTATATAAGATAGGTGTCAGATTTTGGAACATTCTGGATTTTGGACTCTCAACCTGTGGTGTAGAGTACAGGGCCTTCGAGGAACCTTTGTAATTTCTGATGTCTGTTTGCACATTCTTTCCTGAGAAAATAAGGAGGCAGGAGCAATGATAGCCGTGTCACATTGGATCCTTTGCCCAGTGACCTGGAGTTTGTGAAAACTGACCAAGCTGGCTTTATTCTGTAGATCAGATTATATGCTTCTACATTGCCCCAGGCTAGGTCAGTACTCAGAAACAATTCAGAGGACTTCCAGGCCAGGCTTGACCATTCCTGTCATTTCACATAGATTGTCTAAGTTTTACAATTTTTATTTAGAACATGAGACTCTTGCCTTATGCTTCACTCCACTGTTGTGAGCATTAAATAGCATAATCCATGGAAGAACACGTTGTAGGCTGTTAAGACAGATTTCAATATATAGGTTACTTTTAATGACCAGCTAAAATAAGGGATTTTTGTTACCATTTAGTTGGAGATCTATCGGGTTGGTTTTTACTTTCTGATAGAGTTGTGATTTTGTTGGTGAATGAAAAAAATTACTATGATCATGATATTTCTAACATCCAAGGTCCTTGCCAACTCTGTCATTCTATAAACCACTATGGGTAACAGACAAGCCAGGCTATGGGAAAACACAGGTTTGCATGTGTGATGTTGGGCAAAGTACTTTGACCTTTTACACATTTGTGAATGAGGGTCATCTTTGTATTTGAGAATGCTATGAAGAATAAAACACTAATTCACAGAGACCAACTCACACAATACACTGCATGTCACTAATCACCAAATAAATGGTTAAATTTTATTATTAACTTTATTCATATAAAGAAACCATCATGCTCTCCCCAAGGCTGTTTGTGAAATAAAATTATCCCATTGCTTAATAGAATCAGAAAATCATAGCCTTTCAAAACCCTCCATGAACCTTTGTATCAGTATCTCCCCATATTCTCTGAACTGTCTTCAATACACTACATAAACCACACAATTTACATAGGTGGCCTTCAAAATTATACTTGGAGGTCATTTGTTTGGAACTCAGCACATATTTTCCACACAGAGAATGTTAATAAAATTGTGGTTGGATTCTAGATGATGGAAAATACCCATTTGATTTGCAAAGTTTCAAAAAATGACGTATTTGCACTGTGAGTATTCAGAAAGTACTGTTTTTGTATTGATAACCATTGCTCAACACTGGACACTACGAAACTTGTGCAATGATTATTTATTTCTTATGAATGCCAGTTATGGAGAACAGCAACCCTAATTAGAGGGGAAAAGAATTCAGTGGAAAGTTAGGTACAGAATCTTTAGCGCTTATGAGTGTGCTTTCTGTGGATATTGAATTCCTCTAAGAGTTTCAATTTTCATCTGGTGTGATGGGGGTGTTTGTGTGTGTAAGTAAGAGGGGCACTGGGGAACAGGAGATAACAACTTTTTTGCCCATTAAATAATGTTACTCATTATGGACAATAATAAAAAAGAACAATGAAAAAAAAGAACACTGGAGAAAGAAAAAAATATTTGGAGTAAATGGGTTAACCAGATTTAAAAAAAAGCTGGGGGAAGGGAATGAAAGGGATTAGGGAAAGGAATGGGAGAGATTCCCAAACAAAATCAGTTAATAGTTTGGAGAAACTGAGGAGAGAAGAAGAGGTCTACATGTGTAGCAAGGTCTACATATGTTTTCAGGGAAAAGAGTTGCCCTGAAAACACCATCTTTAATAGAGAAAGGGTCATGTTACTCACCAAATAGTTCCCACTCAATTCATACGGTGGCAGCAAAGGGCCAGGACAGCTTGAAAAAGAAATCCCTTTCAGGTTGGGAAAAAGCCAAGGCAGACTGTGAGAGCCCAGCTGCCTGTTGCTAGCAAATAAACCTATATAATGAGGTGATTCCCTGCTTTGTACTTTACACAGTAGCTGCTGAACTAGAATGTTGCGATGACCTTATCAGAGGTCCGTGCATTTATGAGAAGCCCAAAAGAAGACCTAAAGGATCTCAGCCAAACCTTTCATGTGTGGTAGTTTCAAGTCTGATATGGAATTACTCTGAAATATATTTTTAAATACTATAGCATTTCAAGAGAGAAAACTGAAATTTAGAAAGAAGTAACTTGCCTCTGATCATATAAATAATAATTATCAGACATCTCTCCTAAAGCAGACTGCCTTAGGCTGCCACAAACATTGGTTCACTGATGTAATGCAGCCAGTTTATTTTTTGTCAATTTCTAAGGGTAGTTTAGCTGGTATTGGCTATGCAGAGTAAGAAGAAGTAGAGAGGGGGGCAGTTGGGGCAACAAAATCCAACATAATTTCAATGAGTCTCTAGAAACCTTAGGTCTATACTAGGAAGGTAGTTCTCAAATAGAGACTGTGAGAATAACATTCTATTTCAGAAAGAGCATTGAGTGTGAAGGCAGGAGGCCTATGTCCTTAGTTTACTCCTTCTACAGATCTTAGACACATCTCTCTGTCTCTTCAAGGACCCTCTCGGCAGCTCTAAAGTATAAATGCTTTCAGAATCTATGATCATTGTGGTTTGAGGAGACAGGATTAGGTAGCTAGTGGCCTCATTTGTTCAAAGAGGCTCCAGGATGAGAATATTCCAAAATCATGAAATACAGGCTCCTAAAGTTGAACACAGTCATGAGCCATTTCCTGGCCAGCACAAAGGCAGCTCTGAAGAATGCAAACATCACACTTTCCATGGTAGGACATGTTCACAGGTCAGGAGGAGAAGTTGCAAGACAAAGAAAGAAAATGAGAGTGGTTGGGGCTGGTGGGACGAAGAGGAGAGATTATTATGTAACAAAACAGCAAAAATGGGATCAGAGGAGATAGAACAGTGGATAAAGCACTTGATTCACTGCCAGGGGTACCTGAGTTCAGATGCTTAGCAACCAAGAAAAGCTGGATGCTATAGCAGCCCTTTGGAATCCATGCACACCTATGGGCAAGAAAGGATGTGATAGCAGAAGAACCATTGAAACTTCACCAGCCTACTAGCCTGGAAAAAGGAGTGGTGAACAACAGACAATGAGACAGAAGGTGAGGACCACCAACAGAAGTTTTCTTCTGGCCTCTATGCACACCATGGAACATGCAATCACACACATGAATGCACATATTACACACACACAGAGAGAGAGAGAGAGAGAGAGAGAGAGAGAGAGAGAGAGAGAGACTGCAAAAAAATTAAATAGCCATTATAGCCTGATGTTATCCTGTGTTTTTTTTTTTTACTCACAAAGCATGAGGGCCCAGGAAATTGGTAGAGCCAGTCATAGGCTGACAGAAATATTTGATCAATTCTTTCAGCATGTGTCTGAGGGGCATGGGGCCCCTTGTTCCCTAACTTAAAATAATAATAATAAGTGACACTTGGTTTGTTAGGCCATCCCAAAGCCAGAACATTCTGTTCCTGTTATTACTTTGAGGATTGACATGGGACTCGTCTTCCTCAGTCCAGAGTCACTATCCACTGTGATTGTTATTTGCATAAGGTCTCAAGCTTTCAGTCGTGGACCCCTTGCCCCTTTGCCAGCAATCAAGCTATGACCAGAGCCTTGGCCTTCTGCTGCAATCTCTCCCTGATAACTAGGCTGTTGCTATGTGGATGACTTTTCCCTTTGCAACCACTATCCTTGAGATTGGAGCAGAGTCATTCCACTTAAGATGATTTTTAAACCTTGAACAATGTCATCTCTCAGACTAGGCTACAGAGTGTAGTCCTTGATCTTATCTTTGACTTTTTCTTGAAAAGTTGGTATAAATTCCCAAAACTAGATCAGAGGATTTTGAAATACACAGCCTGTTTTTTTTTTTTTTTAGCAAAGAAATATACTTTAAATGTGTCATCAGGGGCAGACTCTGCCCACCTTTATTACTGTAATTTTTACCCTGAAACTATGTACAGAAGGCCACAAGGCTTTCCATGTAAACAAAATATCAGACATCCCAGAATTCCTAAAGTGACACTGACATTAATCATATGAAGTCTACAAAGGAAAACAATTTTTGTCTAGTTACTGGCTCAACTCAGATTATAACACTGGAGTGAGGTTGAACTCTAGGAGAGGAGGAGACAGAGTTAGAGCCTTAACCATTAGCCACAAGTACCCCTGAACATCCTCGATCTTAGGTTCTCACTTTGCCACTGATTTGTTAATTACACATCACCATTTTTAAGCATAAAAGAAAAAGCACAAAAAAATTATGAATGAGTAAATCTGCTAGAACAACATCTCCCACTTGGTCAGTGTACAAGAAGACTCTGGTATTCACAGTCTATTTCATAACCTAGCCTCCACCTAAAGCCCCTGAATTTGAGGTGCTCTCTTTTTCTGTCAAACAACTCTGTTTACCATCTTGGGTATATGCTGAGTCTCTTTTCTGTGTGATTTCACCAGATTTGGGCATTAAAGCCAAGTCTGCCCCATTTCTACCCAAACCAAGGTATTGAGTAATCTACATTTCATAGGCCCCTTGCCTATGAAATTCTTGCCTATTAGAGGTGCTAACTCCATTCCTGATTGAATAGTGAATTTCTGGGATATGTTCCATTGTCTCCATCAACGGTATAAAAGTCATTTCACTTTTAGCCTTTCGCTAATTTTCACAAGGCTGTTGTCTTCTGCTCCAGAATAGACTAGAGCTTGAAACTTACCCCTAGCCTTCTCCAGAATCCTCTCATTCAAGGGCCTTTCATGCTGTGACAGACTCACACAAATGTCTACAGTATTCTGGTTCCTATTAAGAAAATGTACTGATGACCCCCAACTCTGCTCTCTTTCCTCCTTCTGCAGTGGTTGTATCAGAAAAACCATAAGCTAGGTTTATAAGGTTCAGGGTATGAATGGTGATTAACAGACACAGCACATGTTCTCTTGACACAACTAGCAAAGAGATGGTGATGTTTGGCTTCATGTTCAGTGGCCCAGCCCAAGTGTAACAAAAAATTAACTGCTTTCACTATATCAGCCACAGCCTCGGGTAATGCAGCCATCATGAGTTTCTTGGAGACTCCCCCCGGTTATCAGTTCAGACCCCATTTTCCACATAGTGATATGAATGACAAGTTCAAAGAAAATCCACCATTAAATGACATGGGCAAAACACTTAGGAGGGTGGCTGTGGAAAAGTGTGAGTGCCACAAAGTGGGCACTTTGAAAGATAAGAAGTGTGAACAGACTGGCATTTATTTAGGAAGATCTGATCCATCTGCAGGGAGATGAGCTGGACATTCAGTCTGGAGACAAGAAATAAAAATACAATTGTAAATAATCTCTTAAGAGGTAGTGAGACCACAACTAGACCCAAAGCAGGTTGCGAAGAGCAAAGAAGAAGACATGGTAGATATTTACCAGACCGCATAAAACCAGACCTTGGGAGGAGAGATAGAGGACTTCTGCCTTGGAATCAACATATTTCACTAACTGAGTTAAAGAGCACACAGTGATCAAAGTTGCAACCAAACGACATCATACTGTGACTCCCCCTTTAAGAGATTTACCAAATTTGATTTTGTTTGGTCTTCTCAAGGTCCAGAAATGTCCTTCGTGTGTCTGACAGACTTTGAGACACATGCGCGGGAGAAGCTGTCTAAGTCATCTTGGGATTTCATTGATGGAGAAGCTGATGAAGGCATCACGCGAAATGATAACAGGGCAGCATTTAAGAAGTTTGGTGTTCTGCATTCTTTTCTATTATTTGGCTGAGGTGCCCTGGTGGGAAGCTCCTTAGATGGCGACACTTCTGATTTCCACCTCCAGAAAGCTACAGAATAGTTTCAATAAAGCAATATACAATGCAAATATTCAAAAGAATTATCATCTTGTGGAAAAAATAGTTGACTGTTTTCTAAGATTAGTTCTCTTTTGGTATCCTTTTTTTCCTTTCTGGGAACTCATTTTTATCTGGAGAGGGAATAAGCCTGGACTCCCTGCCTACAGAGCTCTTTTCCTGTCTGGTCCTTGCTATAAAGTGTAAGTTAAGCTGCTCAAACACTGAGAGTCTAAACAGACAAGTGGGACCAGACATAGACTCCTTAGACTCAGGGACTGATGTGGGCCATGATACTTAAATAAATGGCTCTGAAAGGCCTGGGTTCATGTGGAATGGGTTGTGAGACATGTCTTCCTGGAGACTCGTATTCTCCTGGACATGCACTACTTGCTCAGGATCTGCCCATTGAACCACCAAGGCTTGACAGAGCCCTGTCTGGCTTAGACCACCACTGGGAATTGGGGCTCCAGAAAGCATCACCATGCCAGAGAATAATTCTACTTTGTGTTCTAGCACAGAATCCAACTCCGTCCCCGATACCTCAGGGATGTGTCAAAAGTGGACACCAGAACCACAATCCAAGGGGAGGAGATAAGTGCACCCATATGCATCTCACCCACCGCATTTCACTGTATCGCCTGGCCTGATGGAGAAATGAGCACAGCTAGAGGTATGAACTAACCCTCACCTCAAGATCCCTTTTCAGATGGCCAGAAATGGCAAGAGGCCTCGCTCAGAGGAGTGGCAGGGAGCCCCAGGACTTCTCGCAGGAGGGCCATAGGGACAGAAGTCTGGGTGGTAGTAAAGGTAGGTAAAAAGGGAATGCTTAAAGTAAATTTATATACCATCTCACATAGGATTGAGGAAACACCCATTTTTCATAATAACATAAATATAATGGAATGGTAACTACTGATGAAGAGTGCCAAAATCCCAAGTCATTCCTTAGGAGAAAGGAGCTTTGTGCCCTCTGAATCAAACTACCTGAGGGAGGGAAAGGATGCCCCCAGGGTAGATGCCAAATATAGCTCTAAGAATAGGGCTTTCTGGAGCTTTATGAATGAGAGATGGGGCTGACTGGTGAGTCTCTTAATTTAGAATAAAGAGCAAATCCTGATGCTAAATCCTAACACAAGACCTTGGTAGTTTCTTTTGTCTAAATGTTCCACTCCCCTGCCCCCTGACCTTATCAGCTTATAGAACAAATAGGTCTCTTGAGAGTTATGGCTCCTCCCTAACAGCGTTCATTCTTTCCTTATGTCTTCCACAAATTCTAACAGCAATATGAATAATATTAATATTAATAAAAAGATGAAACTAAAGATACTCTTAGGACTCCATAATTTTTACTCCAGGCCAGATCTGTGTGTGGTGAGTTTCCAGGACTTCTCCATGGTCTGTTACTTTGACTCCATGATATCAAAATGAATTGGTCTAAAGATTCTAGACTTTAGGGACATAAACAGTTATTGCTGGGTTGAAATGTTGATAGTCTCTATACAGATATGGTTGGCTTACTAAATCTTCACAGATATGAATATATTAGCTTGGAGTAAAGTTAAATAATGAGCTTTCTCTTGTTGATTATAAGATATTGACAATATTAATTTTGGATCAGGACAAATTCTTTGGCCATGGGTTGAAGCATCAAAGAGACATTAACTGACTGGAGAAACACACTGAAACTAAGAATGAAAGTAGGCAATGAGACATATGTGATTCAGGAGCAGTGATGGTAATAACTTCACCACCACCATCATTATTAACAACTACTTATCACTAGCATTTGTGTATTACATCACTTTTTAAGTTAAGGGATAACTGGTAGTATTTTAATCTGTCAGTAAGAGATGGACATTACTACATTGTCCATTTTATAAATAAAAGAAATAAGCCTGAAGGTCACTCAACAGAGAAATAATTGGACTAGCTTTCTTCTAACTTCAGATATTGTGCTTTTTTACTACAAAGTTGATACTTTTCATTGCATCTCCATCCTCAAATTATCTTCTGCTTTATTAAGAAATTCATGAAAGTCTTGCTTTTATGTCTAAAGGCAATAATACACCCAACAGTAGCTCTGGGGATTAAATAATATCTCTAGCGAGTAACATCCTATTATGGGGACCAGGATTCATAAAACAGGTTATACAGAAGACACAATGACGTTAGGCCCCTCAGTCTAAGAAAGCCGCCTTGAGGCAGAACAAAGTCAAGGTTCATCTTCAGTAGCCAGAGATTCAGCATCACAGATTCCTAGGACGATTTGCCCCACCTTGGTCCTGTGAACTGAGTCATGTCCTTTGCTTGCAGCTGCTCAAGCAGCCGGCATCTGCTACGTCACCAGCACATACGCCACCTGTGCCCTCGAAGACATTGTTGCTACGGCCCCAAAAGGCCTCAGGTGGTTCCAACTCTATGTGCAGTCAGACTGGGAGCTAAACAAACAGATGGTGCAGAGGGTCGAAGCCCTAGGTTTCAAAGCTTTGGTGATCACCGTAGATGTGCCCATACTTGGCAAAAGGCGTCGTGACATTAGAAATCAACTGAATGTGAATGCAAACTTAATGCTATTGGATCTTCGGGCACCTGAAAAGGTAGGAAACTGTTTGCACAGGCATTAAGGAGGTGTATCTCCTTCACCCTTTTTTCCTCTCCTTCCCTTTCCGTCTTCTTTTCGATAAGAATTTACCAGGTAAGTTCCCTGTCATGTCAGACGTCGGGGATGCAGCAATTCAAGAAGCAGATCTGGTTCTTGCTGCCCAGAGCTTCCAAGCAGAACCATAGGACCAAACACTCACTCATGGAGCTGCCCAACCTGTCGCCATGTTAGGACTGGATGCTGGCAGATGGGAAAGCCCTGAGAAGGACTTTTGCAGAAACTGGAGGGTAAACTAAAGTCATCCAACATTTTCTCTATCCTAATGTATTTATTGGCCTTCCTTCATTAAATTTCTACAGTTAAAAAAGAATGGGATGACCCTGAGACACAAAGAGATAGAAAGTTGGTATCCCTTGACTACAGAAAGAAAAAATAATGGCAGTCTTTTCAGTCAGTAAGCAGTTGTGATATAACTCTGTGTGTCCACATCAAGAGGCACATTAAAATTTATATCATGAAGTATCACACGTATATATGTATATATAGTATATACATATATACATATATACAGTATATATGTATATATAGTGGTATATATTGTTATGCAAGGGTAGAAAATGGCAAGAGGCCTGGGCAATGTCTAATTTAAGATTATTGAAGAACTGCTTAGGTCTTATTCTGTGTCTCTCAACCATAAAATGTAAAACTGATCTGTAGGTACTTTTGCTCATTTATCTCATGTACTAAAATGTGAATTTGTGTAAGATAGAGATTCTGTCTTATGGTGTCATATGTCCCCAGATTTTCAGATGGTTAATGAGCAAAAAAAAATTGACAATTAAAGGTCAATGAATAAGCCATTGAAGTAGAAATTTCTTTCTACACATTTTGTTAGGGCTTAGAAGCAGTACTGATTTTGTTACTCCTCTTTTCAAGTTATAAATGATGAGTGCTCCACGTGTCTCACCTGTCAAGTGGGTCAAATGGTCAAACAGTATTTTAAGAGTTCAAGAATAGAGCTCACTTTTTCATTCCCACAGAGAAATTCACCACTTGCCCACTTGCCTTCCACGAATGCATCTTTTTGCTGGAATGATCTCTCCCAGCTTCAGACTATAACTCGATTGCCCATCATCCTTAAAGGGATTTTGACAAAAGAAGATGCAGAGTTAGCGATAAAACACAATGTCCAGGGCATCTTTGTTTCCAACCATGGTGGGAGACAGCTTGATGAGGTTCCTGCTTCGGTAAGTAGGATGGCTTGGAAGGGGGGGACAGGGGGGTTCCCTGTGCACATGGAGGGGCTCAGTGCAGTCTGATACACTTTTCCTCTCCCTTCCCACAGTGTGTTAGTTACCTTTTCTTTGCTCTGACAGAAGCAAGTTAAGGAAGGAGGGGCTTATTTCGGTTTATAGCTTGAGGTTACAGTACATCAAGGCAGGGTGGGAGAGGAAGCAGGACCCTGGAGCAACTGCTTACAGTCAGGAAGCAGAGTGATGAATGCTGCTTCTCAGCTCGCTTCCTCCTTGTTCAGCAGCCCAGAATCCCAACCCATGGAACAATGTCACCAACGTTTAGGGTGGGTGTTTCAAACTCAATCAACCAAGTCTAGAAAATGTCTCACGGGCATACCCAGAGATCTGTGTCCATGGTGACTCTAAATCTCATCACTCTGGCAACCAAAATTAGCCATCACATGCATATTACCTATGATTGTTAGGGATTGTTAATCATTGAGTCCACTGTATGCTGGGCTTATATATATTATCCCTAAGCCTTCAATACTTCAATATTTTACAGTAGAGGATGTTTAGAGATATCATCTAACTTGTGCAAATTCACAATAGATAAGGTATAATAAGAGAAATGCTCCAAAGGTAATGAAGGCCTGACTTCTTCTAAAAGCGATATTGGAGGTGCCGTGTTTACATGGATTTTAATAACCTTATATTTTTTCCATCTGACACAGCAAGAGATGCCTCCCCTAAACTAGATAACTGATTTCCAAAATGGAACTAAAATGTACTAATGAATCTTCTAACAGCCTACAATTTTCTTTCTTTGCTGATGAATTTGTGTTCTTTATCTATAGTGTTTGGAGGAAGTAAAATGAGGAATTAAAGACAGTGAAAACATCTTTTGTTACAATTAGTTGATAATTGGTCTTCATGAAGTTTTCCAAAAGGTTGTTCTGCTATGGCTTGGCTTACTTTACAACAGAGAAGTGAAGCTTTTACCTCTTAAGTGTATCTTGAGCTCATTGTATTAGTAAAATATGTTCACTGCAGATAAAGTATAAAATATACATAAACCAAAAAGATTGAAATCACCCCTAATTTCACCATTATCATAATAAATATTAATATTTTACTATTAATATAAGTAAATATTTTTCTACTTGAGAACTATACATAACATTTGGAGAATTTCTGTCAACAATCAGATGGCTGTAACTGTCTAGATTTGAATCAGGACCCTCGACTGATCTATGTGTCTGTTTTTGTACCATGCTGTTTTTGTTACTATAGCTCTTTAATACATCTTAAAATCAGGCAAGGTTATACTGCCTGCATCTATTGATATGATCATATGTTATTTTTCCTTCAGTCCATTTACATAGTGTGTTAGTGTATTACATTTATTCATTTGCATATGTTGAACCATCCCTGCATCTCTGGGATAAAAGATACTTGGTCAAAGTTTGCCAGAACTTTGAGAATTTTTCATCTATGTTCATGAGGGAGATTGGTCTGTAAATTTCATTTTTTAATTCTGTCTTTGTGTGGTTTGGGTATCATGGTAATGCTGGCTGCATAGGAGAAGTTTGATAGTATTACTTCATTTCCTATTTTGTAGAAGAGTTTAAGAAGCATTGGTGTTAGTTCTTCAGTGAATGTCTGATAGAATTCATCATTAAATCCATCTGAATGTGGACTCTTTTTAGTTTTTATTTTGTTTTGTTTTAGTTTTATTTAGTTTATTTAGTTTGGAGTCCTTATTATGGGTCTGTTTAAATGGTTTATCTCACCTTGACTTAATATTAGTAGATCATACATATCAAGGAGATCATCCATTTCTTTCAGATTTTCAAACTTGGTAGAGTATATGTTCTTAAAGTATATCCTTATGGTTTTCTGAGTTTCATTGGTATCTGTTGTAATTGTGCCTTTTTCATCTCTAATTTTATTAATTTGTGTCTCTTCTCTCTTTCTTTTTTAAAATATTTTATTTATTCATTTTCAAGCAGAGAGAGAAAGAGAGAGAGAACACCAGGGTCACCACCTTGTGGGTCTGGCTTATGTGGGACCTGGGGAATTGGACCCAGGGCCTTAGGCACTGGAGGCAAGTGCCTTAACCACTGAGCCATCTCTCCAGCCCTTCTCTCTTTCTTTTAGTCAGATTTTTAACAGTTCATCAATCTTGTTCATCCTTTCAAAAAACCAACTCTTTATTTCCTTGATTCTTTGTATTTTTGTTCCTATTTTTAATTTCCACCCTAATCTGTATTTACTTCTTCCCATCTCCTGATATTTTAATGCAGCCTTAGGCACCAAGGTTAGAAGAGTGAATGCAATCCAATGAAGGAGAAAGTGGGAGCCTCTGAGAGTGTCACCTAAGAAAAGATGTACACAAGTCTGAGTATGGATGCCTCAGGAGAGGATCACAGTAATTGTTCTTTGTAATGAGATATGGAGATACAGTCTCTCAAATTACATCCCTACAGGTTGCTAAGAAACTGCCTCCCTCCTCCCTCCAACATTGTTTAAAGAGTCCAAGCCACAGCTAGATTAAAAATTAAGGGTTTCTCTCCAATGAACACAGTTCATAGTTTGTCCCTGATTCAGGAATAAGAGAGGAGTGCTAAAAATTTAAGATATTATCTCAGTCTGTCATTTGACCTCTTTCTCAGTAGGATTGGAAATTTGAAGTCAGTTGAAGTCTTCTGTTTTCCCTTTATCAGTAAGAGCAGATGAGATCAGAGGAAGAGCCTCTCTTATCATATCATTACAAATTTCCCTACTCTGTTCTGTCTCTGGTCTATCCCACTTTGAGAAGGCACCCATCCCATGACTCTTTAGAGTCAAGACAGAAATCCTTGCAGCTACATCTGAATTCTTTTTTCAGATTGATGCACTGACAGAAGTGGTGACTGCTGTCAAAGGGAAAATTGAAGTGTACCTGGACGGTGGAGTTCGCACTGGCAATGATGTGTTGAAAGCTCTGGCACTTGGAGCTAAGTGCATTTTTCTTGGGAGACCAATCCTCTGGGGTCTTGCCTGCAAGGTGAGAACTGATGGGAATAAACTGACATCGCTATTCATTTTCAGGATTTTGTGCTATCCACCTTCCAACACAGACAGTTTGCCAAGTGCTTAAAGGATAGTTACACCTCACCTGTACCTCACCTCTGGGGTTCTTCTGAAGTGTTCCAAGCACTTTAAATAGCTCTCACTCTTTCTTTTATATTTCTTTCAAATATCTGATTCCATAGATACATATTTCATGAAATTGCTCATAATATATACATACGCACATACATACATACATACATACGTATGTATGTATGTATGTGTATTTACATACACACACACATTTTGTACCCAGAAGGTAAGAACATTCATTGAAATCTCTTTGTTCCCGACCCCCCAACTTCTGTCTTTCAGGGTGAACATGGTGTTGCAGAAGTTTTGAGCATTTTAAAAAGTGAATTACACACTTCTATGAGTCTTACAGGTAAATGTCTATTTTTTTCCTGATTTATATCTTTAGGTTGGAAGTTAACCGGAGTGGAACCTTGTTACTCTCATCAGCCATTCCTTGGCTTGCACTAGAAGAGAGACTAGAGGAAGATTATCTTAGTCAGAGATAAAACACTGTTCTCTGAGAATAGAATCCTTGAGCTTTCCTCAAGATCATTGCCAGTTCTGGGAAGGTCATTTCTGCCTCTGAATTCCTCGGCTAAATTAATTCAATTTTTAGTCTGTGGATCCCATACCAATTGTCCCTGCAATCAATCCAGGTGTGAAATATGACATTTTCCCATATTTCTATTTTTTAGGAAAAGAACTTATTATTTATATTTTGTGATACATTTTGCTAATGTTATGCTTGGTGGGGGGGTGTTTAAAAGGTGACTACATCAAGTTCAACAGCACACAGCCTATTGTTAAATTCTCTGAACTTTCTCATCGCCAGCGACTTGTATTTGAGCCCACAACTCTGCCCTCACTCCAGCCTCATATCACCACGCTAGCCATTTCTTCCTTGTCTTTTTAGTTCTTGTCTGAAGTGACTGTATTCAATCACAGTGTGGAGCCTCAGCTATAGTCCTCATTTTGCATACTAAGTGAGTTTTGCTAAAAGTGATCTTTCTTTAGACATACACGTCTCTTAGAAGTCATTTTTGTATGGGGTACTCACCTGATTGGCTACTCTAGTCCTGAGTGTATTCCGCCTTAGCTCTGCTACCACTGTACCTTCACCTCATCAGAAAGGAGATAAGTTCCAGGATATTTACTGCATGCAGAAGACTGTTTTAAGAATGCAAGGACACAGACATTCAATCTACACAGGATAAGCCAGTGAGACAGAAACCAAAGATCTTTGACACAAAGACCCCTAAACTCACAACCTTAAAGCAACCTTAATACTCTTAATATCTACCACGACTCAGGGAACTATGTGGAAGAGGGGGCGGAAAGATTGTAAGAGCCATGGTGGGGGAGATTATCCAGAGGCATGGCCAGGAGAACCTGGCTGAATACTAGGCTATCAATGGGCCCCTGTCACAAGGACTGATCCATACGGCTCACGGAGGAGGATATCCAGCTGATTGGGGATGGGGAGGGGGGCATTGGGGAATTGGGGATAACAACTCATTGTTTGCCCACTGAAGAATGTAACTCATTATGGACAATAAATATATATTTAAGACTTAAAAAAGAATGCAAGGATAGAGATTTTATATTCCTTACTCTAACATTTTGACATGGCTGTGTTAAAACATAATATAAGCATGGGATCATAAAAGTAATTGTCAACACAGCCACAATGACATTATTCATTCACTGAGAAAAACATTTTGTCAAGTTAAGTACAAGGATCAAAGGCTTGTTCATGAAGTGAGAGAAATGAGCTCTGTCATTATGTGTTTTTCACAGGCTGCCGATCAGTTGCTGAGATTAGTCGGGACCTGATCCAGCTGTCCAGATTATAAAGAACCACAGGGAGTGCTCACAGGAGGAAGACAAACACTCACCAAGGTGTGCAATGCTGTCCTGCCTGGGCCCCGTCCTACCTAGCAGCTGGAGCCCCTCTCCCTCAAAAGGAGAGTTAATAGGTGCATTTGGATTGGAGGAATGGCATCTCATGCTCTCAAGGATACCTGTGATCAACAATTTATTGAATAGATCAAAATATCTAGTATACAGGATTTTAAATGCTTCCAACACACACAAAAAGTTATGTCTAATGCAACAGGCTTGTCAATTATTCTGATCATATAACTAGTAACTTACATTCACACTGTGCCATGAACACATGCAATTACAATATGTCAATTAAAATAAATGTCAACTATATTTATACGTTAATTAAAATAAATATTTTCAAAAAGACATGACTGACAAGGTTATCTTTTGTTATGGGTAAACTGAGGCACAGGTAAACTGAGGCACGACACACCCAATATAATTGAAACAGGAGAGTCTTTAATAAAGAACTGGCAGCCTGGACCGTCCTGTTCCGCCTGAGTAGGCTTTTGGCAAGAAGCAGTCCGAGCATAATTTGCAGCATGTTTTAAAGGCATAAACCCATTCATCATTCTTATGTTGTGACATACAATGTTTCCTAGCAAGGCAATCAGAATAACAATGAGTGCAAAGGCACAGGTACAGAACAAAACAACATCAGCAGGATCTGGTCACCGTGGTGGTCACCATGGTGTTTCTAGCAGGATCCCTACATTCTGATTCTTTATTTTTTTTAATCATCAACCATATCCACATTTGTGTCCACCTTGAACTTCTTAACTCCCAACCAGGAAAAAGCCTGCACTTTTTAGCTAGAAAAAGGGGTTCCTGTTTTGTTAAAATAGAGGGGAAACTACAGGCTTGTGTGCTTATCCCATGTTACTCCCCACTGGTTTTAATTATTTGAATCAAATCTTTGATTCATCGGTAATTATATTTGGATTGTATCACCCTTAGTTTTACAGAAGAAATACTTTTCAGTATAAATTTAAATTAAGCTTGTATAGCTCAGGGTCCTACTATGAGACTTCTGAGGAGCAATATCAGGGGTCCAGCAATAGTGGTGAGCAAAGTTGTTAACCAAGGAGACCATGAAAATAAATTTTTAGACCAAAGGATTGTTTAGCTTCTCTTGTTTCTTTTAAAAGTTTTCTGACCTAAGATATGTTTTCTCTCTAATAACTCCCAAATGCTCGGCATAAAAGCAACACATTTCACCTAATGCTATACATAGTCCTCCTTGTTTTTAAAAACAGCAAATCTAGACCTCTTCTAGTCTATAATACCATTTATGCCAGAAAAATCTAGAGAACTTTCTAATTGGCTCACAGACTTTCAAGTTTTAAGTCCTTTCAAGGACTTTTATGTCATTTTGTCTTCCTAGAGATTTTAGGTCAGTGTCTCCATTTTAATTAGGGCTCTATTATTAGCCTATTGCTATTATCTATCTATTGCTGGAGACCCAATAATCCCTAAACCCACTAGCAGGGGTGTTAAAACATGTGTAGCTCTTTGTGTGGAAGAATAGGCTGCTACAGATGACTCTTCTGTTCTTAGTGTTCTATGTTAAGCAAGTAGATTTAAAAAGCAGAACTTCATCATTGGCTCAGATTATGAGTCAACATCAGGTACAAAATTAGACAAAGACATATGATTATCAGAAAATGCCCTATTCCCTAATTTTCTTATATTAAAGTCAGAGGAGGCTATTTAATTTCTAGTAAAACATTCTCTAACAGGCAAACAGTTCCTGGCAAGGCGTAATAACAGGCGAGAAATAGCAGTTAGTTCTGGATCAACATGACTGATCACAAGTGCACCCATTTCTTCATGTTCTTGTTTTTATTTTTTGCCAACCACTAAACCATATCCCTATTTTTCATGTTTATGTCAGCAATGAGCTTTTTTAAATTTAATATCTTTACTATGAGTAAGTATATACATTGTATGAGCAAATCATGAGGTGTCCCCATTTCCCTCCTTTCTGACCCCTACCCAGTGGGGTCCTTCTTTGGTAAGCATACCAGATCTGTCCATAGGTGAGGGGGCTATCAACTACATCAGAGGTAGCCAAGTTTTCTTTCTACTTTTTTTTATCCTTCCCCATTTGTGCATTGTTGCTGAAGGGGTTGATGTCTCTGGATATTCTCCCCTATCATAGCTTTTACATTCTTTCCACCCCCTTGCTTGGATGTATAACAGCCTGTGAGTTTCATGAGATAACATTGATTGTGTTTAGTTCTAGGGTTACTGGGATCTTTTCAGAAAGTCTTTCTTTATGCCTATATCTTATAGTATTCCCCCAACTTTTTTTCTCCAGTAGTTTTATAGTTTCATGCCTTAAATTGATGTCTTTCATCAACTTTAAGTTAATTTTTATACAGGATGAGAGAAGAGGGTTTAGATTCATTCTTCCACATGTGTTTATCCAGTTTATCTAGCACCATTTGTTGAAAATGCTGTCTTTTCTCCAATGTACATTTTTTGGCCTTTTTGTCAAAGGTCAGGTGGCTATAGTTACTAAAATTTATCCTGGATCTCTTATATATCCCACTCATCAACATCTCTGTTTTTCTGCCAGACCATGCTGACTTTATTACCATGTCTTTGTAAAATATCTTGAAATCGGTATGGTGATACCGTCAGCAGTATTCTTTTTACTAAGCACAGTTTTGGCTACCCAAGGCCATTTGTACATTCATATGAATTTTGACACAAAGTTTTTGTGAATAATGGTGCTGCAATTTTTATAGGAATTGCATAGAATCTGTACATTATGTTTGTTAGGGTAGAAATTTTTACAATATTAATTCTTCTGATCCATATGTATGGAAAACTGTTCATCTTCTTGTGTACTCCTTAATTTCCTTCTTCGGTATTTTAAAGTTTTAATTGTAGAGGTCTTTCACTGTCTCGGATACAGGTATTCCAAGATATTTAATTTGGGGGAAGGAATATTGTAATTGGTACTTCTTTCTTGATGGCTTTCTCAGTATGTTTGTCATTGGTATATAAGATGTCTACAGATTTTTATGTTGATTTTATATCTTGCCACTTTACAAAAAAATGTTCACCAGCTCTAGTAGTTTTTTGGTGGAGTCTTTTGGTTTATCAAGTGCAGTTTGACTTTATCTTTTCTTATTGCTTGAGCTAAGACTTCAGGTACTATGTTAAATAGCAGTGTGAAGACTGGAAAACCTTTGTTTTGTTCCAGAACTTAGTAGAAATGATTCAAGTATTTTCCCATTTACTGTGATATTTGCTTTAGGGTTGTCTTATATAACCTTTAATATGTTGACAATGAACCCTCCATTTCTGGTCTCTCCAGTGTTTTTATCATGAAGAGATCTGATATTTTGTTAAACTTTTCTGCATCTATTGAGATATTGATATAATTTCTGCCCTTAAGTCTATTTGCATGATGTATTATATTATATTTATTGATTTTGTATGTCAAACTATCCTTGAATTCCTCAGATGAAGCCTATTTGGTCAAAGTGGATATGGTTGATGTTTGGCGGGGGAGGTACAATTTGGGAGAATCTTATCAAGAATTTTTGCATCTAGGTTTATCAGTGATATTGATTTGTAATTTTTTTCATATGTCTCTCTCTCTCTCTGGTTTTAGTATTAGTATAATGGTGGCTTGATAAAATGAGTTAGAGAGCAGTTTTCCCTTTCAGTATTTTTGAAATGAGTTGAGAAGCAGTGTTCCAAATCCTTTATAAAAATTTGGTCAAATTTACCAGGAATGGGCTGGAGAGATGGCTCAGTGGATAAGGCACTTGCCTCCGGTGCCTAAGGCCCTGGGTTCAATTCTCCAGGACCCACATAAACCAGACCCATAAGGTGGTGGCCCTGGTGTTCTCTCTCTCTCTCTCTCTCTCTCTCTCTCTCTCTCTCTCTCTCTCTCTCTCTATCTCTCTGTCTGAAAAATAAGTAAATAAAATATTTTTTTTAAAAATTACCAGGAATGCATCCATCTAGGCATGGATACTTTTTGAAGAATTTTTTTAATTACTGCTTCAATCTCATTAGATGTAATAACTCTATCTAGATTAATCTCTTCTGGATTTAACTTTGGTATATGTGTCAAGAAATGCATTCATTTCTTCCAAGCTTCCCAATTCGATGAATATAGGTTTTTGAATTATGTCTTTTTGATTTTTTTTTGTGTTTTCAATAGTATCAATTGTACTACATGCTTTTTATCTTTAATCTTGCTAAGGTCTTTTCTTTCTATCTTTCGATTGATTTGGCTAGGCATTTGCCAATCTTGTTTAACTTTTCAAAGAGCCAACACTTTATTTCATCAATGTTTAAATTGTTTTCTTCATTTCTAATTCATCAATTTCTGCTCTGATATTGATTATGTATTTCTGTCTGGGGCTCTTGAGTTTGAATTGTTCCTATGTTTTCAAAGATTTCATATGTATTATGTAGTTAGTTACATGAGATGTTTCTATGTTTCTAATTGTGTTGGACCCATAACCAACACTTAGATGTCCCCCATAAACTCATGTGGGTTGAAGGCTTGGTCCCTTTCTGGTGCCAATTTGGAAAGTGGAACCTTGCTGTAGCAGATGTATTTTGTGGGGCAGACTTAGGTGTGTTCTAGCCAGCCCCGCCCCCTTTCCAGAGTTCAGCCCATCTACCTACTACTGTTTTCAACCTGTGGCAGAGGTGATGTCCAGACTTTGCTCATCCTAGGTTTTGTCCTGCGTAATAAAATTTCCCTTCAAGACTGTAAGCCAAAATAAAAACTTTCCTCCCATTATATAATCAGTTTTCATTATGGAAAGCTTTACTTTCTACTTGTTTTATGAGTGACAATATTGCTAGGTATATTAGTTTGGATGGGCAACTGTGGTTTTTGAATAATCAAACCACTCCACTGAAGGTCTTTCTGACTTTGAGAGACTCCCTTGATAAGTCTGATGTTACTCTGATGAGCTTACCTTTTTAAGTGACAGGATGTTTCTCTTGCAGCTTTTAGTACTCCTTGTTTCTTGTTTTTATTGTTTTAACTATAGTGTGACATGGGAGATTTCTTCTCTGCCCCTCTTTATTTGGCATTCTGTATGCCTCTTGTACATGGATGAGCCTCTTTTACATAAGGGTTAGAAATTTTTCTTTCATTATTTTATCAAAGGTATTTTTATGCCCTTAGCCTTCAGTTTGTCCCCTTCTTGTATGCCCGTGATTCAAATACTTGGTCTTTGAAGATGTTCCGCATTTCTCGCATGTACTGTTCAAGTGTTGTTTTGAACTTGGCATTGATTTTGGCTTCCTAATTTATTTCCTTTGTCTTGTCCTCAAGTCCTAACATTCTATCCTCCACATAATCTTTTCTGTTGGTAATGTTTTCTTGGGAGTCTCTCGATTGGGTTTTTATTTTTGATTTACATTAGGGTTTTTTTCTTCAGCATCTCCAGCTCTTTATTGTGTTCCATTTTCTTTCTTGGTTTGATTTTCACATTCCATCTAGTTGATTGTGCTCTCTTGGAATTCATTTAGTTATTTGTTCGTGTTTGCTTTGAATTCATTCAGGTATCTATTGAGTTCTTTTAGTTGATTCTCTTGTATTTCATTCAG
>PVHP010015017.1:0-38092 GCA_004024765.1 Zapus hudsonius
AGCCACACCCCAGCCCCTCACTGGGGATTCTAGGCAGGTGTCCTCCCACTCAGTTACATCCTCAGCCACAAATCATCTTCCCCATTGGTGTTATAAGGGCAAAAGGGAAGGGGGCTTGAATTCCACTCAATTTCCTTCACTTCTGGTTAAACATTGCCTCTGTTTTGATTCCACCATTTTGTGATGGTTCATCTTGTCAGTGTGATTGATTGGGAGTTGCTTAGCAGATTAGTACAGCCTGTCTCGAAGTGTGTCTGTGAGAGAATTTGAAGAGACAGTTCACTGGTGAGAGCTCTCACCTAGCCAACAAGTTACTACATTAATGAATTCAGAATTTGAATACCTTATTCTGAGGTGTTGGGACTTCCTACCTGGTTGGAGGAAGTGAATTCTTGAGAGGTTGGGAGGATCTGTGTTTGGGCAATAAATTTTGCCTTGACCACTTCCTACTATGGCTCCATTCTACTTTCAGTCTGCCACAATGGGAGCTGCTCAGCCAGACCCCTCCCCATTGTGAAGGACTAAAACCAGGAGTTAAAATAAATAAGTCCTCCATTGTTTTGTCATAACAATGAGAAGAGTAGTAACTAATACACGTGACCTCTAGGCTTTCTGGTCAAATCATCAAAGAATGTTCCTGCTAACTCTTCTTGCTCCTTACGCCACTCTCCAGGAGCTCATTAATTAAGAACATTTTCCTCAGACTTGCTTGTGAAGTTAATGGGTGCAGAATGAGCCAGTATCTGAGGTGTAGTCAAGCACCAGTAGACCTAAAAGTGAAGGCTTGGAGTCACAATGCCCCATTTATGAGTGACAACACATGAGCAGACAGAATCCAATCCAGTGGGGGTGTTAAAGGAGGAACCCTAGTATGAGAATTGGTTGCCCCAAGAAAGTGGAAGTTACCCCACCATTCTTCACACAATGAAAACTGGGAGGGAGGAGAGAATATTACTTATCTTGTTGGTATGAAAAGCTTAATTAGGCTTTGATCAATTTTAGCAAAAAATGTATTCATCAATTATAGAATGGGTGAGTGAACACCCATAATTAGTAAATGCATATATATTTTTAGAATTTTAAAACCTTCCAAGAGGAGAACATGAGAGATTTTTTTTTCTCATGGATTAGACACAAAAATTGATGATCCGCTATGCTGTAAAACTTCTATAGAACTTAACGAGCAGAAATTTTTAAGATTTTCATTCTCTAATCATAACATAAATTTGATAATAGAGGATTAAATACAAAGATCTCTGAGGGAAAGAAGTCATAGACATTTAAAAAATGTTCCTAATATAGCATTCTTGGTTAAAGTTAACCAAGAATATTCTAACAGTACTTCAAAGAAGCAAAGAGTTTGCTTAAGTAGCAACTAATTTTTGGTTCTAAATCTTTATTCATGCCAACCCATTACTGCCCCCATGCCTTGTTCATGTTGACTGTGATGCTAACTTGGGTATTTTGAAAAACTTTTTATTAATAGCTTCCATAAGTATAAACAATAAGCCATGATTATCCCCACCCCACCCCTTCCCATCCCCCTCTCCTGAACCCCTTCTTTCCAGTTGGTCTCTCTTCTATTTTGATGTCATCATTTTTCCCTCCTATTGTGAAGGTCTTGTGTCGGGAATTATGAGGTCTTGAATATCAAGGCTATTTTGTGTCTGTCTGACAGTATTATAAGCACTCCTACCCTTCCTTTGACTCTTACATTCTTTCCACCACCTCTTCTGCAATGGACCCTGAGCCTTGGACAGTATGATAGAGATGTCTCACTTAGTGCTGAACACTCGGCTTTCCCAGCTTTCTGACAGCCGGTCAACAGGGAGAAGTTCCAGCTCAGCTTCAGCTTGGTTTCTCAGTGACCTGTATTCCAAGCATACGTGGTCTTTAGCAATAGGGTCTTACCATCCAGTTCTGGTGGGCAAGCAAGAGCCTTGGCAGTGGCCTGTGCTGTTTTGGGGGGCATCAGGAACCTCCCTAGCCAACAACTCACTGGAAGGTATCCCATCCCTGACACTGCAAATTTTCTAATAACAATCTATGACTTCTGGGCGCATCAATCATTCATATTGTGAATAATCTGTACCAGCATTCTTTGATCTTGGGGTACGTGTGTGTTCATGTGTGTGGCTGTGGGTACAAGCGCACACGTGTTTATGCAGATCAGAGGGAAACCTCAGACGAAGATCACTGTTCGCCTCTGTGTTAGTCTTCCAGGGATTCTCTTGGCTCCCCCTCCCACCTTGCCGTGGTAGCATTGGGATGGGAGTCACATCTGGCTTCATATGGGTTCTGGGGATCTTCACACTTGTGTGGCAAGTACCTTAAACTCAACCTCTGCCTGCCTATCTGGCCTCCCAACTTCACGCCCTTTGTGTGTTCCATTAAAATTAGTTTTGAATCAAAGGAGTGTATGGAGAGAAGATTGTGTTTAGCAAGGCATTGTGCTGATAGTCTGATTAAGCATAGCGTTTTTAGCACACTGGGTTGACACGGACTGTGATGTTGTATTAATGAGTTTAATTCTACATAATGGTGCAATAGAATGAGAACCTGAAGTGATGGGTTACTTCCAGAATACTGATTTTCTCCCCCACAGTGAAAAAAGGCAAGAGAACTGGTTCCTGTGATCATTTCACTTTAGAAAGGAAAGGACATTTGGGCCTGTCAAATTGAAAGAAAAAAAAAACAAAAACAGAATATTTGCCTTGTTGGATGAAATTTTCCTTTCATCCAAGCTTCTGATTCCCACACTTGTAGACATCAACTGAGTGAAAAGGATGAGGAGACCGTCTTCTGAGTCACTCGGTTTTATTTCTATTTGCCAGTCCCTGTAAATGACAAATATTTCTTTCTTTTCAGGTCAGAGAATGGAAATTCTATTTTCTAAGCCAGGGGAGTCCCCAGGTAGAAGCAGAACTTTCCCAGAGAGTTACATCCAGAAGGCGGATGCCTGGACCACCCCTGGCCCCCATCCGTAGATTCCAACAGGCATTGACGATGCGGCAAGGCTCGCTCTGAACACAAGCCAACCCTGGCTGCCTGTTCCAATTAAAAAGCAATTGCATTCCCAGCAGTTCAAGGCTGCAGCCAAAAATACAGCATGTTCAGAAAATCACGATCTTTTCTGAGAGGCAGTGACTCCATAAAAAGGCTACATGCTGCCCAGGAGTGGTGATGACAGCACATTTGTATGTGATACAAATTTAATGTTCAAAGAAGAAACCAAAAAGTTGATTGTTTGCTTTATAATTATTGGTAGATGGAAGCAAGGGTTTTCTGTTGGTCTATTTTTTTCTTTCCTACCCTAGCTCCTTATTTATTGTACCACAAACAGAACCTAACCTTTTGTCAGGCAGGGATAAAACAGAGTAATCACATTAAGGAAATCAAAGGTAAGACTGCCATTGGGTCAGCACTGACCACCCTGGGGACTGTCTTTCTGTAATTGCTTCAGCCAAGTCATTATCCATCTTCCCATGGGAAGCCCTTGCTTTCTGGAAAGACCAATAAGCCTGTGCAATGGGAAGGAACATTCCAGACCTTTGTATGTGGCCTCTTCTATGGCTGGGATGGTTAGACCTCTGTTCTTGACAAAGTCGTAATATGAGAAAAGTTGGGGATCAAAAAGCTCATCCCACTTGAAAGTCCTTGGCTTGGAGGGTCTTTGAGACAGCATGCCCCCCTTTACACCAGACTTTGAGGGTGCCACTGATACATGCAACTTTGATGTGGTGGAGGATGGGTTCACTGCCATGGTGAGCGGGGGTGGGGTACGTGCTTGCAGCTCCTACTTGGCTGAAGGAACCTCTCCATCCTCCTCCATAAAATTGGGGTGAAAACCTCCCAGAGTCCTGAATCAATGCTGAGGACACATTTGGTGACCTGGATTTATAGGCTTGTCACAAGGCAGAAGGCCCAGAGTGGTCCTGTATCTGGGCATGATGAAATATGCCTGTTATTCCAGTGCTTGGGATGCTGAAACACAAGGGTTGTGAGTTCCAGGCTAGTCTGGGCTATGTAGAAAGACCCTGTCTCAAAAGAAGGAGGTAGAAAAAGATCCAGAAGAAGAGAAATAGGAGAAGCTTCAGGGAAAGGAAGAGAGAGAAAAGGAGTCAGAGAGAAAGACAAGAAGAAGAGAAAGAAAGGAGGAAGAAGAGAATCTGGATTCATTTCAGCTCTCGCTCACCCATTGTAAAACCTGTATCCCGTCACTTAACCTCTCTGAGCATTCCTTAGGAATTTTATTTAGTCTAGGATTTTATGATAAAACAATCTGCAATGATCACTAATGAAGCTAAGGTTTCAAGCCACAGAAAGATCCATCATCCCCCAAATGTAGGGTGGTTCACATTAATTTGGATTAACACAGGTGGGTTTTTTTTTTCTTTATGGAAAGGACCATGAGCCAGGCTTGGTGCACACCTATAATGCCAACCCTAGGAAGGCAGAGACAAGAAGATCATGATTTAGAACCCAACGTGGTTTACATAAAGAGACTATACCTCAAGAAAGGAAGGAGGGACAGGAGAGAGTGAAAGGAAGGGAGGGGAGAGAGGGAAGGATACAGAAAGGAAGAACAGACCATGACATTATTCATAGAGTAAGTTCCACCTCACATTTTTAGTTTTCCTGGAAGAGGAAATGGATTCATTTTCAATTCAAGACCATCACGACTGGCTAGAATCTTCAAGCGCCACTGTGGTAGCCTTATGTGGGGGAAAGGACAAGTTTGGAAGGGAAGGCAGTGGGGAAAATGTCAGCCCTGTAGCAGATAGCATGCAGAGTACCGCCAGTGCCTTGTGAAACCGAACAGATAGTTTGTCATATTTAATTTTAGATGTAATGGTTCAATCGGGATCTTCTCCAGACTAGCTTCCAACCTGCTGTCCTTGTCTCTGATTCAATCTCTCCATTACTTTCCCAGCCCTCCGTCTACTGCTCAATCCAAGTCACATAGACCATCAGCCTCAGTAAAGTGTAGCTTTTTTCCTAGCTTGTTCCTGGAGCCCATGGTGGGGGGTTGATGGTAACATTGTGAGGTCAACTAAATCTAAGATCTCCTACCTTCTCAGTACTTCCAGGAGCATGGGGTGGGGGACTTGATTATTCCTTTTCACTGATTCATTTTCCTGCCATATACTGGCCAGTCCCCGGTCCTTCTGGTTAGATATTTCTTTCCTTTTTTTCTCACGTGCCTCCTAGAGATAGAAGGTGTTCTCATGGGGGTGCTTCTCTCTGCTGGTCCTCCATCTTCCCACTCTGTTCCTCTTCTGGAACTTGTTTCCCTACAGTGACATTTTTTTTTAGTTTATCCTACTGGCTCGCCCAGGCTTTTTTGCTCCTTTCCAGCAACCCCTGATCTCTTCCTCTTCCTCCTCCTCCTCCTCCTCTATCTTTGGCGGAAACCTAGTTTTAGTTCCAGAACTAGCCAAAAAGCAGCTGGAATTGAGCTCACAGCCCCTTGTTTTCTATTTCTCTGTGGATTTTTTGTGATAAATAGACAGAAGTCCTGAGGTGAAATGACCCAGAGAGAACAGGGAATGGGAAAGGATAGGGTATACCCATATTCTTACATGTGTCATCATTGTGATCAAAATACCTAACATCAGCAACTTAAAAGAGGAAAGATTTACATTGGCTCACAGTTTCAGAGGGTTCAGTCACATGTGGTCAGGCAGAAAATCCTGGTAAGAGTGTGAAGTGGGTTTTTATAGTCACCTTCCCATTGCTGTGACAAAGCACCCAACCCAAAGCAGCTGATGGATTTATTTTGACATACAGTCTTGAGGGGAAGCTTCATGATAGCAGGAGAAAGCATGGCATGAGCAGAGGCTGGACATCACCTCCACCACAGCAGGTAGAAAACGGCAGCAGTAGAGTGAGCTGGACTCTAGCAAGAGGGAGCTGACTATAGTACCCATAGCCTACCCCCAACAACACACCTCCTCCAGCAAGGCTCTGCCTCCCAAACTGCCATCAGCTGGGGACCTAACTTTTAAAAACACATGAAGTCAGGAATAAGTCCACACCTTTAATCCCAGCACTCAGGAGGCAGAGGTAGGAGGATCACTATGAGTTCAAGGCCACCCTGAGACTCTGTATGAATTACAGGTCAGTCTGAGCTGGAGCAAGACTCTACCTGGAAAAACAAAAACAAAAATAAAAACAATGAGTTACTGCCCTCATGGCTAGTCTGAAAACCAGTTCCAGGGAAATGACAACTGACGCCCTGGTCGCTCTTTACTTCTTGGCAGACAGGAAACAGAGAGAGAGAGAGATGAAGAATTCAGGGCTGAGATAGCCCCCAAGAACACAACCCTAGTTGGCTACTTACTCCACACACCTCACCTCCTACTGGTCACCGTTTCCCAATCCTACCACCATATTTTGAATCCATCAAAAGATGAACACATTGATGAGGTCACAACCATCATGATGTAAGTAAGCTCTAGAACGGCTTTCACAAACATATCCAGAGTTGTGCTTTACTTATATCTTAGACATTTCTCAACCCAACCAAGTTGATGGTCAAGATTAAACATCAGGGGCTGGAGAGAAATAGCTACTTTGCAAGTATGAGGATCTGAGTTTGATAAGAGCACCCATGTTGATAAAAATCCTGGCATGTTGGCACACACTTATAATCCCAGCACTAGAGAACTGGAGGCAGGAGGATCCTGGGGCTCTGGCCAACCCACCTAGCCTACTTGGTAGGTTTCAGGTCATTGAGAGACCCTGACTCAAAGAAGGAGGATGGTGTTTCTAAGGAACAACACATGAGATTGTCTTATGGCTTCCACATGCACACGCACAAGCACATACACACACACACACACACACACACACACACACACACACACACACAAAAGATTAACCATCATGCCCAAGAGGAAGCTCAGCCCCATGTGTGGTATATCATGTGTGGTTCATCACCCAAGTCAATTCCCTGTGCAAAGCATTCTCTCATGTGGGGACACTTTATGTACTGTGTGAGGGATGTTGGTCTCTTAGTCTTAAGGGGGGACTCTTCCAGGGCCTCCTCCCAGAAGCTCTATGTAGAGTCATCATGTTTCTACACTTGATATCTGAGGGTAGTGAACACCATGTCTAGTAGATTCACTACTCTAGTCTGGAACTGTACCCAGAGTTTGGACACAACAGTCGCTCTCTGTGGAGTGAATCAGCCACCATGAGTGACCACCATGGCCAACCAGTTACAAGACCTGCCCCCTAGAGAGTCTCTTCGGCCCAGGTTCTCCCACACAGAATGGGATTCCAAAGGAGGTGGTTGAGTTCCATCTCTTTGTCCTTGACCCTACAGTCAGTTGTAAGTACAAAGTGACACGTGTCCCTTCCCTTTGATTTTGGTGTTCTGTTGGGGAGGGGGCTGATCAGTTTTCCTCTTACATACACACACAATTGTCTTTCACAATTTCTGAAAGTTTCTGGAGACCATTTTCACCCAGAAAACACGTTTTAAAATCAGGTGGAATTCTTAGGAAAAAGCATCACACACTTCTTTGACAGAAGACGGATAATGTGAGAAGCATGAGGCTTTTTCAATGTCAGCTTTCTGCTGACCTCCTCAGCTATTCTAGTTGTCATTCTTGTCCCCTTCTGGATAAATATCAGGTTCATTCTGATTCTCCATTCACATAAGCTTGTACATTCAGATCACACTGAAGTCCAAATGACTACCTTTGGGACAATGGCCTTTGTCTGGCTGCTAATGGGGATTTAGTATATTGCCCTAGAGACAGGATTTGGGTCCGAGATTTCACTGGGTTGCAGTTTTTACAATGCTCAGTTAATTATAGGCTTAAGTCATATATTCAAATGCAGATACAAGAAATACAGCCTTGCCATATTTTAATTGGATCCTTCCCAGAGAGTTTTAGCTGAGTATTAATCCAGTCTGAGCTACTGTGCTGTGAACCAAGTTCCTTTTTCTCTGAACAGCTTTCTTTTCTCTCTCCCTTGCCTTACATCGGTGCTCTACTGTCCCCTTTAATGTCTCCTTTTCTTCTCAGTGCACCTGAAATGATTGTCAATGCTTCATTAGCTTCTTTCTCTGTAGGATTACAACAGAGAAGGCCTGGGTCTCTTTCATCCATCAGTTTACCTCCTAAGTAACCTAACACATGGTGTCTAGCACATCATGGGCCTTCTAGAATAACTTGTAGGATAGGTGAGTGGGTGAGTGGATGGATGGTGGATGAGGGAAGCAGGTGGATGACTAAATATATAGGTGGATGGATGGATGGATGGTTATATAGATAAGGTGAACAGATGCATGTTTAAGTGATGGGTAGACAGATGGATGATGCATAGTTGGATGAATGGATGAATGTGGTGAGTAGATGGATGGTTAGATGAATGGATAGATGGAAAGAAAGATGAAAGGATATATAAACAATGGGTGAAAGTGATGGGAGAGAGGGGTTAGAAGAGAGGGAAGGGAAGAGAAAGAAGGAAAGAAAGACAAAAGGAAGGAAAAAGGAGGGAGAAAGGAAAGATGAAGGAAGGAGAAGAGAAGGAAGGGAAGGAAAGAGGGAAGGAAGGGATGGAGGCATGAAGGAACAAGGAAAGATGGATTGAAGGGAAGAAGGGAGGAAAGAGAAGGAAGGGAAGGAGAAAGAAAGGCAGGGTCCCTACACATCAGTCTCTGGCGTCCACCCTGCAGAACTGTGAACAGTTGTATTTCAGTGACGTGAGCTGCCAGCCTTCGGTACTTCATCATGGCTTCTCTGGACCTCTAAACACTGTCCATCATCCTCCAGGCCTGAACTTGGGCATTGTCAACACTGTTGCTCTGGACTCAAGTTTTCCTTCTATTTTCAACCTAATTCCCTGCTGTGTGTGTGGGGGGGGGGGTAAATGGCCACGGTGTAAAGACATAAGTTATAGAACCCTTTGGAGGGGAAAAATCCACCTGAGCAGCTTGGGGAGGCTTAGAAGCTCCTTTTCTTTAGCTGCTAGCCACACAGGAAGAGAAAGTAAGAAACTGTGGGTCTGTCACTTTTCTCGCTGCTGTGACTAAGCACCTGATAAGAAGAAACGCAAAGGAAGAAGGGTTTATCTAGGCGCGCAGTTTGAGGTTACAATCCATCGCGGTGGGGAAGGCAGAACAGTGGGAATGTGTGGCTGTTTTTTCACATCATGGCAGTCAGGAAGCTGAGACTGGGGAATGCTCTAACTATAATAGAAAACGAAAGGAAAAAGAATTAAAAATAACATATTTCAAGGTCTAGCACAGAACACCCCAATCAATTTCCACATTCCTCCTGGGACACAGTTCTTAGAGCACCAGGGCATCTCAAAATACCTGTATTAGTTGCTTTCTTGCTGTGATAAAATACCTGGCAAAAAGCAACTTAAGGGAGGAAGGGATTGTTTTGCTTTCTAGTTTGAGGAGATACAGTCCATTGTAGTGGAGCAAAAACCAGGAGTATAAGGCAGCTGGTCACATTATGTTTGCAATCAGGAAGTGAAGAGACTACAGAATGTGGAGCTATGTAATAATCTCAAGACCCGTCCTCAATGGTTCACTTCCTCCAGCAAGGCTCCACCACCTAAAGGTTCCACACTGTTCCCAAAAGAGAACCACCATCTAGGACTAGAGCAAGTGTTCAAACATACAAGCTTGTAGGAGACAAGTCACATCCAAACCACAACATTATCCTGGGCTGACTGTCTTATCAGGAGGGATACGGTGTCCTAACAGAGTGACAAGTTATTCCTACAGGGAGGTACAAACGAGCGTTACTCATTTTTGTATGAATCAGTGGCACATATACAGTACATACACAGGTATACAGTGGATGTGTGTGGAGTTAAAATTTCATGGTAAGATCAGGAAAGGACAATTAGGAGAAAATGTGTGTAGAAAATGATAATGGGAACAATAAAAAGGTTGAGAAATACCAGATATTTTCTTATTTTTAAGTCCATCATGGGCCAATACCTTCAGAAAATACAATAAAAGTGAATTACTATAAAAATAAAACAGGGAAACAAGAAACAAACATAAACCCTAAGTTTTTATTCTCAATTCAACTAGCATAAAATGGTTCTGTGGAATTGCTATAAAAGCTCTTAAAGGTTGCTCGTAATTCCCACTGGAATCTTTAGGCAGAATATTCGCGAGCAGCCCCATTCCATGGGTTGCACTTTGGGTAACTCCCACCTTGGGATGCTGAGGTCAAAAGAAGCAGGATGCTCAAGACAGGTCTTGGGGAGGGGCCAGAGAGGACCAACCCAAGGTGGCTGATGGAGGAGGAGAGACAGAGGATTTGAGGAAGAGTACATGGCATGTGTAGAGTGGCCAGTGGAAAATTTTGGATCAAACCAAAGAGCGAGGATCCTAAGGAAGAAAGGAGGCTAGGAAGGAAGATAGATGGAAATGTCCAGGCAGGAACCAGACCCGAATTTCTGTGGCTGAATTTATACCATGTTCCCATCAGGGACTGTGAATGTTCTGGGGTCGATGGCCATTTGTGCCTGTGCGTGTGCATGTGTGTCTGTTCCTGCATGGTGTGCAAGCGGAGGGCAGAAGACATTCCTTGCGCATTCTCTACCGTTTCTTTGCTACACAGGGTTTCTCATTAGTCTGGAACACAGCAATTAGTCTAGATGAACAAGCTCTGAAGATCCTCCTGTGTCTGCCTCCACAGTGCTGGGATTATAGGCACATGCCACCACACCTGGCTTTTTTTTTTTTAACATGGGATCTGGGGATTGAACTCATGTTTTCGAGGCAAGCACTTTTTTTTCCTATCTTCATTATATATATATATATATATATAACATATATATATATAACATATATATATATATATATATATATGTTGTCCATAATGAATTACATTATTTAGTGGGCAAACAATGAGTTGTTATCCCCAATTCCCCAATGCCCCCCCATCCCCAATCAGCTGGATATCCTCCTCCATGGGTCGTCTGGATCAGTCCTTGTGGCAGGGGACCATGGATAGCCTAGTACTCAGCCCAGTCCTCCTGGCCCAAGTGTGTTGTTACTAAAGGATGCCATGCCTCTGGAGAGTCTCCCCCACCATGGCTCTCACAATCTTTCTGCCCCCTCTTCTGCTTAGTTCCCTGAGTCGTGGTGGGTGAGTATTAAGGCTGCTTTAATGTTGTGAGCTTAGGGGTCTTTGTGTCAAAAATTGTTGGTTTCTGTCACCCTGGCTTATCCTGTGTTGATTGAAAGGCTGTGGCTGTGGGTCCCTTGTTCATCCCATCATTCTCTGAGGGGTTCCATATGGATCCTCCACGATATGACTGTGGTGGCTTATCTCTTGCCAGGATCTCAGCTATCTGCCTACAGTCGGATGGTAGGATTAGATGGGCCACAGTTCTCTTGCTGTATCCTGAAAAACACAAATACAATCTCCATTGGAGAGTGAGATCAGTACAGGTTAATAAGTAGACACAATTCTGGATTACCTAGATTCTATTTTTAGTAGCCTCCCCGTCAATAGCTCCCATATTGCATCTTTTCTTGTGAGCCCAAGAATATGAGATCCGGTACCTATCGCCCTGAATCCCCAGTTCCAGCAAGCACTTTATTGACTGAACTCTCTCCTTAGACCAGTGGCCATTTTCAAAATCTGATGGTGGCTATTTATGTCCCTTAAGATAGTATACACTTTTCTGTTTGGATGATCAGTCATTCAAGTTTCAAGGTCTTCGGCAGTGTATCTGAAGTCTACACATACTCTTTCTTCACGTATACCTTCATTGAGGCAGCCCTAGGCTTTGCACACTATGCGATGACTTCAGTTCTGTGAGTCCTAACAGACAATCATAGGACAGGGACACCCAGAAGTTTCTGGAAAGCTGAAAGCAATACCAAGATGAAAGCCAAACCCTCCTCTTGGTAAAGGTCCCATGCTAGAGAAGCAAAGGTCAAACCAAGGCCTCCTCAGGACTCTAACATGCCAATATGCTCCCTTCTGTCATTGGCCCCGGACTCAGTTTATTCTGCCAAATGCCCTGTTCTAATACAACCTCCCTCCATCCACCCCACACCCTTCCAAATCTGGACTTTGCATTATCCTCTCTGAATTTTACTAAATGAACTGTGATGGCCAAGGCCACCGAGGACTGGAATTTCATTGGGAATTGTCTAGGTTGGTACATATTTTGAGAACAATCTCATCAGTATTTGTACCGAATGTAAAAATGAACTAACACATGGAAGCCTCCCCAGAGAGGCAGCTGGTATAATTGGCCCTCAAAAACACACAAGCGCTCTTCTAAAAATACGGGGAGGGGTAACTCAGAATGGAACAGACAAGCTGGAAACTCAACTCAGCAAGACTTGAAAACAACAAAGGACAGAATATTTGGATCCCTTGGTACAATCCGGGAATCATGGAGTTGGGATTGAAAAGTCAAGGGACAGGTGCCGTTTTGGATGGAAGGGAAAGAAAGAAATGGGACCCAGGCCACAAATTCCTATGCAGGAGCCTTGTTTACATAGCAGAGATCACACAACCAGAAAGTACATGCACAGTGGCTCCCATTATATATATACCAGCCAACCTGGACTCTCTTCCTTCACATGGTGCAAATGCCAGAAAACTGCACACAGGGATGCTCACTCCAACAGGACAGGTACTTGTCCCAGATGAAGAGCTTCTCAGCCTTTAGCCGACCTGGTACGAGTCACTGCCCAGGCTGTTGCCTTTCTGAAGTGTGCTCAGTAAACTGCTTGGTATTCTGGTCTAATCCAGTTCCCTGCCCTTCAATGCCTTCCCTTTTACCGTAGGGACTAGGCTGCCAGTCAACTGCAGATGAGACAGGTTGGAGGGGGTGAGGGCAGTAAGGTGGGTTAGGTTTTCACCACTGAGACAAAATACTCGGGAAAGGTAGCTTAAAGGAGAAAAGGCTTATTTTGCCTCACGGTTTGCTTGACTCTGGTGCAATGGGTAAAATGAAGCAGAACATCAAGGCTGGCAGCATGGGATGGAGTTGCTCTCATAGCAGCCAGGAAGCAGAAAGAGAGGGAGAGACAAAGAGAGGGGGGAGGGCTTGGGAACCCACCCTTCATGACCTCCTTCTCCTAATGAGCCCCTTACAATGTCAACCCTGGATTGAAATATGGAAGAGACCATGTCCAGCCATGCTCTGCCATCACAGAGAGAGAGAGAGAGAGAGAGAGAGAGAGAGAGAGAGAGATGGTGGTGAAATCTGATCGCTTGAACCATATCTCCAAGGGACCCTTAGTGGGGTTCTGGGACGCACAGGAATCCTTGGGCCAGAAGCACCCAAGTGTCCACTTACTTCTCTAGTATAGTTCCCACCATGTGCCCTATGCCCACTGCTGGGGTTCAAACATGGAACAAGATCCAGTCCCAGCCTTCAAAGAAACATGATGAGCTATCTGCTGGGCTGAGAGTAGCCATGAGGATAAATAGCCAGGCTTGGGGTAAACAGAGTCACATTTGAGGTTGTTGTGAGCACAAACACTGAGTCAAGCTCAGTACATCTGTCTGTTGTGTGCAGTGGCACTTTCACAGACAGGAAAACTCTGGTCAGAGTCTAGTGAGCAAGAAGGCCTGCTGGGGATCCGTTCTGTCAGAACAAAGGCTGAGGGAGGCTAATGAGGTAAGCTGGGAGCCTGCCTTGGTTTGGGTATGTTGCCTGGAATTCTGGTTGGAAGTCTAATCCCTAAAGTCATCTACTAATAGAATCTGAGGGCTGGGCCCAAGGGCCCAAGTGGCTTTCTAAGAATCAGAAAGGAGAGCTGGGGAGATAGTTTTGAGCTCATTCCCATTACTCCTGAAAAGCATTAGGTGTGGTGATTCATTTATAATCTCAATACAGGGGGATCCCTGAGGTTCCCTGGCCAGACAGTCTAGCCTACATGGTGAACTGTAGGCCAGTGAGAGACTCTGTTTTGCCTTGCAGGAGAGACTGAAACCCAGACAATGATGGGTCAGTGATGGGTGGGAACATACCTTGACCAAGATGCCTTACTTATGGGTACCTCTTGGGTTCTATTAAAAACCTAAACTTCATGTTAGAACCTGGCAGGCAAGGGGGAGGGGAAGCATCACTGGACCTTTTGTGTATGTTTTTACCCTATGTGGCTACACTGAATTAATCTCCTTTATCTTTTGTTAACTATAACTTGTTTTTTTTTTTAATTGGCCTATTGAGGACTAATAGCTGAGCCTAACTTCTTAGGGCTGTAAGGATCCAGGCTGAGCCCAATTCTGATAACATGAGGCCCTCACCAGAAGTTAGGCAGGTGTTCTCATTCTCTTAGACTTCCAGAACCGTAAACTAAATAAATTTATTCTCTTTGTAAATTACCTAGTCTATGAGACTCAGCTACCACAACAGAAAATGGACCAAGACAGAGCTTGATTATTTTTAAAATTTAGACATTTTGCTCATTATGGATTTTTTTGCCTTGCTTTTGAGTTTTAAAATATAGCATCTCAGCACTATTTATCTTGATTTCTGAGTTTTGGGGAGGAGGAAAGGGGACTTTCAAATAATGCCAAAGTATGGTATTAGAACTGTGGCAGGAGACAGAAGATAGTTTATACTGCCAACTTAACTGGATTAAGAAACGCAGGGCTGGGCTGAAGAGATGGCTTAGTGGTTACAGCGTTTGCCTGCAATGCAGAAGGATCAGAGTTCAATTCCCTAGTGCCCACATAAAGCCAGATACACAAGAGGGCACATGTGTCTGGAGTTCATTTGCAGTGGCTGGAGGCCCTGGTGTGCCCATTCTCTCTCTCTCTGTCTGCCTCTCTCTCTCTCTCTCTCTCTCTCTCATATATATATATATATATATATATATATATATATATATATATATATATATATATATATATATAAGAAATGCAGGGCTTTACCCCCTCTCACCTCCCTCAGGGTGAGAGCTGTCTGTACTTTCTCCTCTTTCCTTCTCTTAATCTAATACAACTGAAAAGAAAAAGAAAAAGAAAGAAACTCCCAGGGCATTCGTGAGGCACATCTCTGGATGTATCCATGAGGGTGTTTCCAGAGAGGTTTAACTGAGGAGGGAAGACCCAAATGAGTGTAGGTGGTGCCGTGCCATGTGCTGGGGTCTTGGCCTGAATAAGAAGCTGAACACTGCTTCGTGATCTGCTGTGAGGTGAACAGGCAGCCTCCTGCGTCCACAGCCAGGAACTGGTCCCATCACCATGCCTTCTACATCAAGGCAGGCTATATCCCCTGCCTGAACTGAGTTAAATTAAGCTTGTCTCCCTTAAATTGCTTTTCCTCAGGTATTAGTTGCAGCAATGAGAAAACTAACCAATTCACAGTCCCTGATGCTGTCACTCATCTGTCCCCAAGCTTAGCCTAGCTCTAGGTTCTTCCCAGAGTGGAGCATGCTGGTACCATGTGTGAGCTCGCATCATAAAATCCTAGAGATGGATCATCCTACCCCAATGCCTTACAGAAGGACAGACTAAAGCTATATTGTGTGTTGAGAGCCAGTACTGCTGAAGCATTTTGGGGTGGGCTCCCCCAGAGTCTTTCTGTGGTAGTTTGAATGTCTCCCATAAACTCATGTGTTTTGAATACTCGGTACCCAGCAGATGGCAGTTTGGGAGGTGGAGCCTTGTAAGAGGAGATGTGTTGGTGGGGGCAGGCCTTAGGATGTTATAGTCCATCTTCCTCATTGCCAGAGGTTAGCTCACACTCCTGCTGCTCTCTTCAACCTGCTGTGGGAAGAAGTGATGTTCAGCCTCTGACTTACCATCTTTTTCTGCCATCATGACACTTCCCCTTAAGAACGTGAACTGAAATAAACTCTTTCTTCCCATCAGCTGCTTTTGGTCAGGTGCTTTGTCCCAGAAACAACACTAAGGTAACTATTCAAAGCAGGAGGAAAGTTCTTGGACCAGGCAGGGAATCTTCAAGGGAAAAGTGGCCGAGGAAACGATGGTGGTGGTCAGTATTTACCACCTCATCTTTTATTTATTTAGAGGAATTGGCTATTCTCTCTTCTAATCTTCCTAGAGCATGCCTCATTGCCTCCTACAGGTCCTTAGGGAATTCCCTGGCATTTGTTTGGTTGAATTTGCTCTCGAAATCCTGTTCCTAGCTGTACTATCATTTTCTCTCCTGGAAGTACTGGAGAGAAAGTGAGTGATGTGAGAAGTAACTCATGCTTACTGGTGCATGGTCAATCCAGGTCTTCTGTAGGTCATGGCCAAAGGGAAAAATCCCATTTGTATGTTCTGTTTGGAGTCATGTGCTAAGCTCTATTGGGAATTGTGGTGGTACCCTGCCCTGAGGCTGATAATTGGGTTTTTGTCAATGTGACAGAATATCCAAGAGAAGCAATTTAAAAGGAGAAAGGATTTATTTTGGCTCACAACTTCAGAAGTCTTGGTCCATGGTCAGCTGTCCCCATTGCCAGCTGACTGTAGCAAGATAGCATCATGGTGGAAGGGCATAACAGAGAAAAGCTGCTTATGTGATAGCAGCCAGGAAGCAGAGACAGAGTTAGAAGTCTACGATGAAATACGTCCCCAAAAGGACACCCCATCCAACAACCCAGTTCCTCCAACTAGGCCCCATCTTCTAGTTTCCCCATATCAAATTAGGAATCTACCAGTTTATTAAGTCAGAGCCCTCATTGACTGCGTCCACCAGCAAGGGAGCAAGCTTTCAACATACAAGCCTTAGGTGAGATGCTTCATACCCAAACCATAACACAATGCAAGGCTGAAGCCATAGAAGTAGAAACTTATATGTAAGATCCCAGCCACTGCTTTCACAAGGCACCCACATCGTGGTGCAACTTCTCCACAAAAGACCCATCCCCCTTATGCCTGGGTCTGAGGTACCAGGTCCAGCTACTCTGGTTTTACTGTCTGCTCCAAATTTCAGGAACTGCCCCAAATCCCAATAATCCCCCCAAATTAGTCCCCACATGTATTTTCTTCATTTTCTTGTCACTGTGACAAAATACCTGACAAAAGCAACTTAAGGAAGGAAGGGTTTATTTGGGCTCACAGTTTAAGGGTACAGTCCATCATGGTGGGAAGTCATGGTGGTAAGAGCTGGAGAGAGCAGGAAGCAGAGAGATAAATACTGATGCTCAGCTCATTCTCTCCTTTCTGGTCCGTCTGATACTTCAGCTCATGGATGGGGTCACACATTCAGGGTGAGTCTTCTCTCATGGTTAATTTCACCAGGAACACTCTCTTAGACACACCCAGAAGTGTGTCTCCTAGGGGATTCTAAATCCAGTCAAGTTGACAATTGGAGAGTGACCATCACGCCATTCCATGATCTGGTCCCTACCTCGAGTTCCTTCTGGAGCTGCTTCCTTGGGAAAAGAATCTCCAGACTCAGAGGAGAGAGAGGAACCTTAGGATTTGAAGTCCACCTGCCTGCCTGTTCGGGGACACTTTCTGGGATTAGGGGGAAGGAAATACAGATAGGCTGGTGGAACGTGACCATCAGAGCCACTAGAGACCTCTGCTCTCATGCAGAAGCCCCCTTGGGAGACTGAACTGAAGGGGCAGGCTGGTGAGCACTACACATCACATGTCCAAATCTTGGAATAAAAAGCTCTACTGTCATGAAGAGAATGTCCTGCAGACCAGAGAAGAACATTTTTTTCATATTACAATCTGTATACAATGGAATGAAAATCTGCATAACCCCCAAATAAAATATATTCAACAGGGATAGAGAAATTCAGGAGATAAAAAAATAACAGGTTGTTATTGGAAGAATAAGGTTATTTGAGGCTAGGGAGACAGCTCATTGGATAAAAGGCTTGCTGTGCAAGTGGGAGGACCCGAATCTGGATCCTTTCCACCCATGTAGAAGTTGGGCATGGTAGGGCATGCCTGTAATCCCAGTGCTGGGGAGGTGGAGACAGGCAGATCCCCAAGGCTCAGTGGCTGTCCAGTCTAGCCAAATTGGTTCTGGGTCTCAATAAGTAAGGTGGAAACTATTAATGAGGTTATAGATACTATTTCTTTGAGAGCCATCAAGGAAGACATCCAGCATTGGCCTTTGGCTTCCATGGGCATGTATACACGTATATACACACACATGTACCGACACACATACAAACACACATATACACGTGTATATACGAAAAAATAAAAGAAAAATACGGATATCTGCTCTATGTTTTGAGGACTGGGTCAAGAGTAACATCATTGCATACATACATCCAAACTGGCAAATGCTCTGCCACTCATTAGCAACAAAAGGTAACTTTCTCAGGCTCTTATTTTTTTTTCCTTTATGGAAGAAAATCATGATGTTAACTTTTAAAAAGTTTAATGGTGAGAATTAAATGAAATTACATATTAAGCATCTAGTTCAGGACCTTGTACGTTGTCGATGCTGAGAATAGTAGCTATTGATGTTATTGTAATTATTTTTAAGATGTCTGTAATGACCTTGGTAATAGAGGGTATTCTTAATGACATTTATCGTCAGTGGAGGCCACAGGGAGTCACACTGATATTCAGATATCAGATGCTTAGGAGAATGTTGACTCCGTCTCTTAATATGTGGATATCCATCCATCAAATGTTGCTAATGTTGATGACATCATCCTGTGGTGGGATTATGAGGAGGAATAAGAGAGTTGGGAAATCTATTCTGTCTGAGGTGACAGTGTGATAGGGGCAGAAATAAGGGAGAGGTGATGGCATAAATAACACGACAGCTGTAAAAATGACTGCATCTGGCTGGCTGGCAGTTGTCATAGAGGACTGGGGAAGAGTGTTAAAAATACCTGATGAGGGGCTGGAGAGATGGCCTAGTGGTTAAAGTACTTGGCAGCAAAGCCTAATGATCCGGGTTTGATTCTCCAGTATCCATGTAAAGCCAGATGCACAAAGTGGCTTCTGCATCTGGAGTTTGTTTTCAGTGGCTGGAGGCCCTGATGCTTGCATACACTCTTCCTTCCTTCTTTCCTTCCTTCCTTCCTTTCTTTTTTCTTTCTTTCTTATCTCTCTGCTTGAAAAATAAATAAGTAAAATATTTTTTAAATATCTAATAAAAACAAATTATTTTGGCTCACAAGGTATGGTGGCAGTAATATGAGGCAGCTGGTCACACTGCCTCCTCAGTCAAGAAGCAGAGGACAATGAATCCTGGAATTTGGCTTCCTTTTTCCTTTTTATTCAGCCCAGGACCTCCAGTTCATGGGATGGGTGCCGCCCACCTTCAGGATGGGTTTTCCAACCTCAATCAACCCAATCTAGAAAATTCCTCACACACATGCCTAGAGGTTTGTCTCCGTGGTAATTCTAGATCCTGTCAAGTTTATAATCAGTGTGAACCATCACAGGAAGCTTCTAGAGAAAGTGACAATAGGAGAGGACCCATAGGACAAGTGGGAATGGAGGGGCATGGCAAGGGTGACCCACAGATGGAATTGCAGATGTCATAGCCCCCAGAGAAGGTCTTTATGACCTGAGCCAAGAGGGAAGAAGAGTAGATCAATCGAACCCTCTTTGGGAATTTGTAAGTAGAAACTAGACCTTATCCTGAGTGTAATGCCAACCAAAGACTCAAAGAGAAGTCTTGAGGGGTTAGGAAAGTGGCTCTGTGGGTAAAGTACCTGCATACATTGCAAGCATGAGGACCAAAATTTAAACCCCAGAACCCATATAAAAAATAAGTGGGCTGGAGAGATGGCTCAGCAGTTAAGGCACTTGCCTCCAGTGCCTAAGGCCCTGGGTTCAATTCCCCAGGACCCACATAAACCAGACCCACAAGGTGGTGGCCCTGGTGCATTCTCTCTCTCTCTCTCTCTCTCTCTCTCTCTCTCTCTCTCTCTCTCTGCTTGAAAATGAATAAATAAAATATTTTTAAAATATAAAAAAATAATAAGTAAAAAGCCAAGGCATGATAACACATGCTTCTGATCCCAGTGCTTGGGGAGGTGGAGGCAGCCAGATCCCTGAGGCTCACTGGTTAACTAGTCTAGCCTGCTTGGTACATTCCAGGCCAGTGGGAAAACCTTGTCTCAAAAATTAAAAAGGTGTACAGTAACTGAGGATGACACCCAAGGTTTTTCGTCTGACCACCCCATGCACACATGTCCACATGCACACACAAATGGAAGACCTGAAACTACAGGACAGGAAAATGGCATGAATTCTCAAAGACCTCAGCCAAAGCAGTGATTGGTTAGCTAAGACTCCAAAAGCCCGGACAGCAAAAGAAAAAGCAGACACAATGTTTTTGTTTTGTTTTTTCAAACTAAGATGTGTCCACTCAGCAAAGAGAATGGTCAACAGCGTGAAGAGGTGACCTCACACTGAACAGGAGGAAGAGTATTGACCGCAGCCCTGCCACAAATAGAGGAACATGCAGCACAAACAGCCAAAAAGGAAAAAATAAACAACAAATAATCCAATTTCAAAAAATGATCCAAACAGACAGATCTCAACCGATTACGTGCAAATGGCTAGCAACCTATGAAAAACATGGCCAGCATCCTAACAGACAGGGAAGCAGAAATCAAAACTGTGGTGATAGTATGTCATTTCAGTCAGAATAGCTATCATTAAGAAGACATCGATGTGAGGGCTGTGGAGCCGGCTCAATTAATAAACCTCTTGCCTCACGCACATGAGAACCTGAGTTCCATCCTAGATGCCGGGTGTGGTAGTGTGTGCGCCCATAATCTCTACACTGGGGAGGTGGAAACAGGAGGATCCCTAGAGTTCACTGATCAGTCAGTCTAGCCTAATGGTGAGCTCCAGACCAATAAGAGACTCTGTCTCACTAAGGTGGATGGTGTACCTGAGAATGATATTGGAGATTGTTCTCTGGCTTCAACGTGCACACACACACACACACACACACACACACACACACACACACACACACCAACAGATGAATACACAAAGGAAATGTTACCTATGTACACAATAGAGTTTTTTCTTATCTATGACAAAGAGTTATATTATGTTGTTTTCAGGAAAATAGTTGGAAGTGGGGGTGTTGCAGTCAGCTTTCTAGTTGTTGCTGCGCAGAAAGAACCCAAACAAAAGTGGCTTGTAGAGGAATGGGTTTATTTGACTTATGGACTCAAGGAGAGACTTCATCCTGGCAGGGAAAACGATGGCATGAGCAGAGGGGTGAACATCACCTCTGCCATAGCACTGGAAACAGCGGCAGGAAGGTGTGCCAAATACTGGCAAGGGGGAGCTGGCTTATAACCCCATAAGCCCGTCCCCAACAACACAGCTTCATCGAGGTTGTAAAACCCAAACTGCCATCAGCTGAGGATCGACACATTCATTTGTTTGTGGGGGACACCTGGATCAAACCATGACAGGGGGTGATGGAGTTAACTGAAATAAACCAGACTGGGAGAGACAAATATCCAAATATTACATGTTTGCTCTCATACAAAAGGGAAACAAAAGGTCATGAAACCCATGGGAGAGATGGCTGAGGATGTAGCTCAGTGGTAAAATGCTTGCCTAGCATGTGTGAGGTCCTGGGTTTGACCCACAGTACAAGTACCACACAAACTTAAAAAAAATGAATCGAAAAAGAGAACAAAGGATCTAGAGAGGGAATGGGAAAGGGGGCAGGAAAGGAGATGCAACACAGGATATAATAAGAGGACATTGTGACTATAGCAGTTTCCTTCTATTTGCTAGGACAAAACACCCAACCCAAAGCAGCTTTTATGGGGAAAGGGCTTATTTCAGGCTTGCACTTTGAGGGGAAGTTTCAGGTGGAAGTCATCTTACTACTAGGCTTGGAACTGGGTTAGTAAACCTCAAGGTCCACCCCCAGTGACATACCTCCTCCAGCAAGGCTCCACCTCCCAAATTGCCACCATCTAGGGATCAGGTATGAGGCTGACTCACCTATACATTGAGTCTGTGAGGGGCATATCACATTCATACTGCCACATTGACCATATGGAAATATCTTCATGAACCCCATGATTTTGTACCGTTAATATATGCCGGTAAACGATTTCAAATTAGCCCCCTCCCCAACCAAAAAAAATTCTTGTGAGGATGAGGAGAAAAGGGGCTCTTTTTTTTCACATGTATGCATCTGTGTATGAGGGTGTAGGTATATTGTGTTCTTGTGTGTGGGCACTCATGTGTGCACATTCATGTGTGTTTAGGTGCACCTGGAGGCCTGATGGTTGACATCAGGTATCTTCCTCAATCACTCTTAGTTTCTTTTATAATTCATGACATAACATTTTTTTAATAAAAATATTCTTTAGCTAGGCATGGTGGCATATGCCTTTAATCCCAGCACTCAGGATGCAGAGGTAGGAGGATTGCCATGAGTTCGAGGTCAGCCTGAGATTATATACTGAATTCCAGGTTATCCTGGGCTAGAGTAAAACCCTACCTTGAAAAACATATATATATATATATATATATATATATATATATATATATATATATATATACATATATATGCAAGCAGAAAGAAACTAGAGAGAGAGAGAGAGAGAGAGAATGAGAGGGAGATACTGGGCACGATGCCAGGGCCTCCAGCTGCTGCAAACAAACTCCAGATGCATGTGTCAGCATCTGGCTTTACATGAATACTGGGGAATCCAACTCTGGTTGCTAGGCTTTGCAGGCAAGTGCCTTAACCGCTGAGCCATCTCTCCAGCCCTATTCTTAGTTTTTGAGACAGGGTCTCTCACTGGTCCCAGGAATCAGCATTTCAGCTAGAATGGCTGCCAGCAGGCCCAGGGAACCCTCTTATCTCCACCTCCCCAGTGCTGAGATTACAGGTGCACACTGCCATGTCTAGCTTTCACATGGGTGTCTGGGATCAAACTCAGATGCTTGTGCTTGCTCCGCTAGAGCTTTATGTACTGCACCATCTCCTCAGCCCAGAAAATGAACTCATATCCTACAGCACAAATGTCATTTATTGTCATGTTATAGGAAACAGCAAAGAGTTTAGGGAAGACACGAAAGGCAGGGTCAGTGTATGTCATCTTCCTAGGGAGAAGCAACCTCAATGAATTGTGTTCTCTTCTCCAATGAAGGAGAATAGCCACCTGCCGACACTCCATCTTCTCCTCTCAGAATATCTCTGTGGTCCTCATCTGTATCCCAGGGATGGCGGCTACTCATTGTCCTCTTAGGCTGGGGTCTCTCAGCACTGAAGCACCTCTGGAGGCTCCAGTGCTGAGCAGTGGTCCAGAGAGGACTTGGAGGATGTTCAACCTCAGCAGGTGAAGTTGAACTCTCTGTCACCTCAGCCACAGGGATGAAGAACGCAGTGTGGCACACACGAAAACCCACATAAGCCATGCATGTAGCTGAAAGCACAATCGAGAAATGTGTTAAGCCATTAAATGCTTTGTGGGCACACACCAAATCCCATTATCCCCAGGGTAGATTGAAATCCAGCAGTAGCAAATCTTTCTGGTGTCTCTAAAGGATTGTTCCTCCTTGCCACTTGGAGATTTCCATGACTGCTGTATCCATTGAAGCCCTCGTGTAATCTCATCAGAGGGGTGGATGGTTGATTGCGGGAGGAGAGGGACGTGGCCCTCCTCATGAACGCATCACTGGCACCGTTTCCCCAGAATCAGGATAATCATTTCTCGAAATCTAGAAACCCTGTTATTTAGGAAATTAGGATAAGTGCAGAAACAAAGCAAGAGTGAGAGGGAAATAAGCTTCATCTTCAAATGCCAGAAAGATAAACTATGCAACGTGCTTCGTTGTTGGAGCTGCGTGAATGCGATTTCCTAGGGTATCTGCTGTTTCATCCATCAGAGTGCCTTGCTTGATCATTCAGCACTGATCCTTAGCTAGGAAGAAAAGGGTCAACGTATCTGCACAAACTTCACAGAGAATGTAAAGCAAGCACTTCCTTTTGTATTTTACCTCTTGTTTGCATGTGTTGATGGTTGGAGAGGGCTCAGTGGATAAAGTATTTGCCACACAAGCAGAAGAATTAAATTTGGATCCCCAGAAGAGCCCACAGAAAAGACAGGTGTAGCAACAGGAGCCTGTAATCCTAATCCTGGGGACACAGAGACAAGGATTCTCTGGGACTCACTGGCTACTTAGACTAGCCAAATTGGTGAGCTCTGGGTTCATTGGTGGACCCAGACTTTTAAAAATTAAGATGAAAAGCAACTGAAGATATCCAATGTCAACAAAGAGAGAGAGAAAAGATGTGTATGCACACCTGCTCATAACATGTGCACTCACACACACACAAACACGACCACCCATACACATACAAGCAAAATGTGTTTGAGGAGAATTAAAAGATCTCTTGAAATGCAAATGCATAATTTATAAATGGATTCAGAAGTGGTCATAGATGTCTGTCATCCCAGCACCTGGAAGACTAAGGCAGCAGGATTATTGTGAGTCCAAAGTCAGACTCACTAGAGAGTGAGATTATGTCTCAAAAAAAAAAAAGCCTGGAAAAATGGCTCAGTGGTTAAAGGCACTTGCTTGCAAGGCCTGATGGCCTAGGTTCAATTCTCCAGTACCCGCACAAAGCCAGATGCACAAAGTGACACATGCATCCAGAGTAGTGGCAAGAGGCCCTGACATGCCCATTCCCCCTCCCTCCTCTGTCTCTCTGTCTCTGTCTCACTCTGTCTTTTTCTGCTTGCAAATAAGTCAATAAAATATATTTTTAAATAAGCTAAATGCTGACCCGCATTCCTGAAGGACAGTAGAGGTTCTCCTCTGGCCTCCACACTCATAAACAAAAACAGACGCTCTCTCACACACATACACACACAAAACCCAGCCAGACATACCCCAGCATTTTTAAAAAGGAAGAGGAGAGCTCGTTGGAGATGATGTATTCCCTCCCCATGTCTTCTCTGAATCTCAGAGCAAAGAGAAGAAGCGTGGTCACATTGGCTCTCGTTTTCACTGCTCTTCTCATGAATGGGTAACACACATGTGAATTCTACCTTCCAGGCTCTATGGGGGCCAGGCTGCCAACTGTTTGCAGCAGCAGCAGTCAGCAGGTAGGAGATGACATTTCAGAATTGTTCAAATAAACCCGGGGTCCTGGGAGAGGTGCTGGACACAGTGTCAGGCGAAGCAGAACAAAACAGCGCCAGAAAGAACTCTTTAAAAATTTAAAAAACCATTTTCCTTTATCAGTGCTGCCGCTGGCTACCCATTCCAGCAAATCTCTCAAACACAAAACTGGCCCCAAGCAGGGCAGAGAAATGAATGGGACAGGGCAGGTCAGCAACATATATAATATCCAGGTGCAATATCCAGCCTCCATGGATGCTGGGAAATGGATTGTTTCCTGGGAGAGAAACACAAATAAAATTATGGGTTGGAAGGATCTTCAGGGAGACCTTTTGCTTTTGGATTGCCTGATCCATTCAGAGCATAGGCTTCCTGTGTGTGATTTAAATTTCAGCATGCGACAGTTCCAAATAAGGGGTGGAGAATGCCTGGAACAAGCCAGCCTGACCCCTGAAATAAGCAAATTTTGAAATCTTAGTGGTTTGATGTGATAAAGAAAAAGCCATGGTTGTGGCTAGGGCTAGCTCAGTGGCAGAGTGTTTTCCTAGCATGTTTAAGGACCCGTGTTCAAACCCCAGCACCCACATAAAAAGCCAGACATGGCTGCACATGCCTGTAACACCCAGCCCAGAAGGGAGAAGGATCCCTGGGGCTCCCTGGCCAGCCAGTCTAACTGAAAAACTCCAGGGACCTCCAAGGTCAGTGAGAGACTCTGTCTCAGAGAAATAAAGTAGGAGAGTGAGAAAGGACACCTGACGTCTTCCTTTGGCCTGAGCTCATATGTGCATGGGGCACACACATGTGCACATACCAACAGACACACCACACATACTACAAGCGCAGTTCTTGGTGGATGTTTATGGTTGATGGGAAGCCTTCCTTGCCATCATTAAAAGACCTCAGCCTCTTCTACATTGTGGCCCCTCTGCTTTCAACTGGTGGCCTCCAAGGTCTCCACACAGTGGGAAAAGGGGTGAAGGAAGCATTTTGACTTCACAATCGCAGCAGACCTTGGATGACACTAACATTCTCTGGTGAGAATGAGCCTTATGGCCACACCAGCTGCAGGATAGGTTGAGGGGCTCGTGGCATGGTTGTGGGCATGGAGAAGGTAGCTGACATTGTACAACGCCAGTAGAAGGTGTCCAAATTCTTCTCATGAATGCTGTCATATGTGGCTAGCCTTGTCTGTGGATAGTTATGACCTCAGGAAGAGCATCCATGGGGTCCAAAATAGAAGTTTCCTTTAAGTTAAAGGGACTAAGGTTTGTCATCGTCTCAGCGTAAATTGTAGAATCTTATGATCAAGGTTCTGATGTTTGCATAAAAATCCTGATGACTTTATAAAGCCAACTGGTGTTGTAGCTCACTGTGATGGTTTATATGATAGTCAACTTGATAGGATCTGGAATCGCCCAGGAAACAAGCCTTGGACATACCTGTGAGGGGTATCTAAATCAGGTTAGCCTCTGGACATGCTTGGGGGGGGGATTATCTGGTTGGATTAACTGAGGTGGGGAGACCCATCTTTACTGTGGGCAGCACCATTCCATGGGAAATGGTCCTGGACAGTATACAACAGAGACAGAGCTAGTGAGTACCATCGTTCTCCACTTCCTGACTGTAGGCTGAACGCAATCAGCTGCTTCAAGCTCCTGCCACCATGCCTTCCTCATCACGGTGGACTGTAACCTTGAACTGTAAGCCCTTCCTTTCCTAAGATGCTTCCTGCCAGGCATTTGATCACAGCAACAAGAAAGTAACTAAATACCACAGATCCTAGGTTCACTGAGTCCTGTTATTAGAATCATTTTGTACCTGGGACCTCTGTTTATCTTTCCCCTCCTTAACATTCTCTATCATGCTGCATTCTTTACTCTTCTTGTTACATGACCAAATGCCTGACAAGAAGCAACTTAGAGAAGATAGCATTTATTTTGGCTCACAGTCCATTGTGGTGAGGATGGCATGCCAGCAGGAATGTGAGGTAGCAAAGAGAGATGACTGCTAGAGTTAGGCACACTTTCTTTTGGATTCAGCCCCAGACCCCAGCCTATAGGGTAGTTCCAAACTGGATCTTCTTTCCTCAGATCATCCTCTCTGAAAATACCCTCACAGACATGGCCAGGAGTGTGTCTCCTAGGTGATCTCAAAATCCAATCAGGTTGACAGAGAAGATTCACCATCACATATTTCTGAAAAGATGTGCACCTATAGCTCCCTTCCCCATCACTGTACATAGTCTCAGAGCTCTAGCCTCTGGCATTGAAGGCAGAATTAAATATAATTCACTTTTCTCCTAGAGCTAAGCATAGTTTATCTATAATTGCACCCCGCTGGCTTCTTTCATCCTCAGCAAAACTGCACACTAAATGAGAGTGGAAGGAAGGATCATTAAGCATAGATAGGGAAGTGAATACAATGTTATCACCGAAACCCCTTCTGGAAGCTTCTATGTGAAGGTCCTAAAGCAGCTTTCATCCCTTCCCTGGTATTCATCTTAGTTACATACTGTGGAGCCAGAGATGTCAGTGAACTCTGGCAGTGGGCTCCATGTCTAAATTATTTTCACCCCCCTGGTGGCCTTTTGCTTTGAACTCTGGTCCTTGCAAACATGTCTATGCTATTAAAGGTAAATTGTCAGACGTGAAAGGCACCAGGGCAAGTGTTGGGGATGTGAAGAGGAGTAAAATGCTGAATGTCTGTGTAAGTGGAGCTTCTGTAAGGAAGGAAGGTCATGTGACTCATCAGCATTGGAAAAGAAGAGCTTTGGTGGGAAAAAAGAGGGAAAAGAAAGGGATGGGGGAAAGAGGAAGGAAGATGGGGCAGGTAAAGACAGAGCAAAGAACTTAAACATACCTGAGACCACTGGGGATGATAGTCCTGACCCTTTATGATGGCAGGATGCTATCCCACTGGCTGGTAAAGTAAGTTCTACATATTGTGTTGTGTGTATATGAGTGTGTGCTGGTGCATGTGCATATGTGTATGTATGCATGTGGAGTCTCCAGGCCAATATCAGATCTCTTCCTCAGTTGTTCTCCACCTAAGTTTTTTGAGGCAGGGTCTTGCACTGAACCAACATGGCTAAACCTTAGACAGTTGAGCCCCAGAGATCTGCTTGTCTCTGCCTCCCGGTGCTAGGGTGACAGGAATGTACCACCAAACCTGGCTTTTTATAAAATATTTTGATTTATTTATTAGCAAGGAGAGAGAGAGAGAGAGAGAGAGAGAGAGAGAGAGAGAGAGAAAATGTATGCACCAGGGTCTCCAGCCACTGCAAATGAACTCCAGATGCAAGTGTCACTGCGAATCTGGCTTTTCATGGGCACTGGGGAATCAAACCCAGGTGGTTAGGCTTTGCAAGGCAAGCCCCTTAACCACTGAGCCATCTCTCCAGCCCCACACCTGGCTTTCTTTGACATAGCTGTTGAGGATACAGACTCATGTCCTCATGCTTGGGTAGTGCTTTATCTACTGAGCCATCTCTTCAGTCTCTGGACAGGAGGTGGGAGAAATAGTTCAATGGTTAAAAGTATTTCCTGCACAAGCCTGACAACCTTTAAGATCCCCAGAAACCATTTGAAGCCAGATGCAAGTAGCATATATATCTGTAATCCCAACACACCTATGGCAATGGGAGCAAGAGAATCCTGAAGCTTGTGTGCTTGCATTCACTGTGTCAACACAACAAGAGGGGCCTTGTCTCAAACAAGATAGAAAAGAAGAACTGACACCCCTGAGGCTGTCCTTTCTTTGCATTGCTGGGACAAACCACCCATCCAAAAGTAGCTGATGAGAGGAAAGGGTTTATTTTGGCTTACACTCTCAAAGGGAAGCTTAATTGTGGCAGGGAAAGGATGGCAGAGCAGAGACTAGATATCACTTCTTGCCATAGCAGCTAGTGGGAAGCAGAAACAGTGAGCTGAGCTCCCAATGACAGGGAACTTGGCTAGAACAACGCCTTTAAGCCCAGCAACACATCTCCTCCAGCAAGGCTCCACCTCCCAAAATACTACCAGCTGGGGATGAAGTATCCAAAACACATGAGGCTATGGTGGACATCTCATTCAAGCCAGCACATCCTTTTACCTTTACTTGTGTGCTGTAGTGCATGCTCACACAGACACACACACACACACACACAGACACACACACGCACACACACACACATGCACACACACACACCACCATATACACATGCATGTATATGCCTAAAAAAGAAGTAGAAACAAAACATGTTATCAACCAATATGATTCTCTTCTCTCAAGTATTTTTTTTTTAATGAAGAAACAGAAATCAAAAGCAGAGAGAGCAAAGAAAACCCTTCCAACCCTCTTTCAATGCTCAATGAATCAGGGTGCTTTCAGTATGCATTCCTCCTCCTTGGAATTACATGTCACTTTCCCAGGTTCATTTTAATTCTTCTTGCATATTAAGAGAAATGACTTGTGTCGGCTGGCAGTAAGATCTGAGCATTTAGGGGTTCTCACTACCATGGTGCTTAAAGTGAGATATGTCCCAAGATCCATATTTATAAATCCTATTTCTGAGAATCTGTAATAAATAAGGCAGAATATTGGAATTGAATTTTTGTAAAAGGAATTTAGGAGGAGGGCCATTATGCATCCATCCAATTTAGAAAAAGAGAATGTGCATTTAAACTGGGGGAGGGGGAGCCAGCTCACCCTCTCTGATCTGCCTGAAAAGAACACTGAGGAAATTACCAGGGGGATAAACTCACCCTTCTGCAAAAGGTGCTTCCAAGAAATCCTGGAAAATAATGGGAGAATAGGAGAGACTAATTAAAATATTCTCATTTTCAGATTATCACCAAAAATCAGATTTTTTTCCAACAGACAAAAAGGCTAAAATTTGTCTGCACTTGAAGGACCCATGGGGTTACTAATGTGATTTCTGAATAAAAAGTTTCATCAGTGTGGTCTCTGTGTGTGTGTGTGTGTGTGTGTGTGTGTGTGTGTGTGTGTGTGTGTATGAGAGAGAGAGAGAGAGACTGGGAGAGAGAGAGGGAGTTAGTTTCTGGGGATTGAACTAAGGGCCTCCCAATATGCTAGGCAAGTACTCTGCCACTGAGTCATATACCCTCAGTCCTTTTTTCTTTCTTTCTTTTTTTTAATTTTGAGAGAATCTCACTAAGCTGCCCTGATTGGCCTTGAACTTTTGATCTTCCTGCCTCAGACTTCCAAGTAGCTGGGATGATGAGCCAGGTCCAGCTCATTGCTTCTTTGAACAATGTAAGTGAACGTAAATGGTTTCCAGAGTGATTTAAACCTGGTAGACATTTGACTCCTGTTGTAGTCAATCACACACCACTGGGATGAATCTCCAAACCAGGCACAGTTAAGGAAGGAAAGGATTTATTGAAGTTATAGATCCAGGGGAAGTTCCATAATGGTTGAAGATGTTGGCCCCCTTTCATCGGTCCAAGCAAAGAGAGAGAGAGAGAGAGAGAGAGAGAGAGAGAGAGAGAGAGAGAGAGAGAGAGAGAGAGAGAGAGAGAGAGAAGCCATCACCAGCATCACACACAACAGAGAAACAGAGGAGCGAAGGGAGAAAGATTTATTTCCCCTTTATATAGTCTTATAGTCTTGCAACCCTATCCAAGACTTGTTGGCTTCCTGAGTCTCTGGACCACCCACTCTTGCTAATCTTAGCTTACATTCTCCTCTTTGAAGAAGAAAGCCAAGCAGGGATTCTTACAAGTTTTTTCCTCTGTATTGTTACCCTGTGGTTTAGCTATCATTGGGGAAATTGAGGCAGATGACATATATACACACACACAGTAATTTTGCTACAAAATTTAATCACCAATTCAGAGGAGACATGTCAATACTCAAGAATGTCCCAGAATCTTTTATTGAGACTACATAGTGAATTTCAGGTCAGCCTGGGCTATAGTGAACCCTATCTTGAAAGAGAGAGAGAGAGAGACAGAGACAGAGACATTGAAGTTAGAATGGGCTAAAATAAACCCACTTGTATGTGCCCATGTGAGTCAGCTCACTAGCAAACCATCACTGATATAGAAAACATGGTACCCACATAGCAAGAGAGTCTCATAGATTCCTGTAACTTCTCTGTGTCTTTATTTGTACTAGGAAGTTCATTTTCAAAAAAAGAAAATAACCCTTCTTGGGAACCAGAAATGCTTTGCTTTTCCCACATGGACCACAGGAAGTAGAATCATCTAGCTTTCCTTTTGAGTAAGATATTTTGAGCCTGGGTGTCTACAGACCCCTACGTAGGATGCTAAGTCCCACTTTCTTGGGCTTTTACAGCCCTCATTGATCTGACCATCCTGTTCCCCTTCCATATGGGTATTCCAACAACAGAAGGCAAAACATGTTTATGATGATAGTGGAATGGATGCTTCCAGAAGGTCTGGAACCTCCTGTGCCCTTGGTACTCCAAAATAAAGCCTAACAGTGCAGAACTAAACTGATGTAGTAACTGTGTGACTATGAAGAGGGCCTGTTCTCTGTATGCAGAGATTACTCCAGGGGGCGCCAACTGTGAACTGTAGGAAACTAAAGAAAACCCACATGTCATGCTGTGAACATGGCTCAGTGGGTACAATGATGGCAGTGCAAACGTGATGACCTGTGTTTGAATTCCCAGTACCATGTGCATGTGCCTGCAATCCCATCACTAGAGAGACAGAGACAAGGATCTGTGGAGTTCACTGGTTAGCTGGTGTAGGCATACCAGTAAACTCAGGTCAGTGAGAGACCCTGTCTCAAAGAATAAGGTGGAGAGCAACTGAGAAAGACATAACACAGTGACCTCCAGCCTCTCTACCCACCCACATGCTTGCATACACACAAACATGCATGCACACATGCAAACTACAGACAAAAACTAAAACTCATGTGCCCCTGTGTCACCATGGACATCTTAGATTTGTGGGGCTGTTTTATACAAAGAGGAATTGTATACCCTGAATGATTGTGTCCATAGGAATTCTTGCAAACCTTCTTTTCTGTGTATTTTAGTCAGGTTAGGTTAAGCTATGCTGAGTTAACAAACCAAACTTGGAGTCTCCATGGCTGTATATGATAAATGTCTCCATGGCTATATACGATAAATGTATTTCTTGCCCATGTTAATTCAGTTCAACCATTTGTCTGGGATTTGTGGGAAGCATGGGTGGGCTTTGGGAGTTTCTCTGCCAGACTAATGAAGTCTGTGTGTCTCCAGGTATGGCTCTGCGGGGGCAGCATGGAGGTCCTTCCTTGCTCGCGGGTGGCCCACATCGAGCGGAAGAAGAAGCCATACAACAGCAACATTGGCTTCTACACCAAGAGGAATGCGCTCCGTGTTGCTGAGGTCTGGATGGACGACTATAAGTCTCATGTGTACATTGCGTGGAATCTGCCGCTTGAGGTAGGTCCCAGCAGCCTCTCCCCACTACTCTAGGCAATGAACTTGTTCCTCCCAAGAATGATGTTCATACTGGAAGAATGAATGCATGGTGGATGTCCACAGAGGCCTTAGTGTTACCCTTAGTGTCCATGTGCTCATGGTGTGTTTGTACATTTGTGTGGGTGTGCATGCATATGTGTGTGTGCATGTGTAAGGAGGCCAGAGGTCAATGCTGGCTGTCTTCTTCAATTGCTCTCCACACATTTTTTTCTGTGTGTATGATGTTAACAAATTTGTGCATACATGCTGGTGGAGGAAGGACACACATCTGTGTCTACAGGGCAAAGGTTGAGGTCAGGGATCTACCTCAATTACACTTTACATTTTTATAGAGACAGTGTCTGTTAGAACCAAGAGCTTACTGATTTGGATTATCCAGTTAGGTGTGGACCACCAAACCTGTCTTTTATGTAGCTTGTGGGGATATATATAGGGTCATCTTGCTTGTACAGTCAGAGCTTTACCTACTGTATTAGTTATCTTTTTGCTTTGGGACAAAATACCCGACAAAAATCACTTTAAGGGAGGAAGCATTTATTTCATCTTGCAGTTCCAAGATACAGTCCATCATGGCAGGGAAGGCATGGTGGCCAGAGTTTGAGGCAGTTGGTCACATTTAGTTCACAGGAAGAGAGAGTGAGGAAGCAGAGAGATGACTGCTACTGCTCAGCCAGCTCTCTCCTTTTATACAGTCCAGAGCCCTGGCCCGTGTGATTTTGTTGGCCAAAGTTAATGTGTGTCTTCCTACCTCAATTAAATTATGAATCTAGATAATCTCCCACTATGTCCTGTCAAGTTGACAAGTAATATAAGCCATCACAACAACTGAGACATCTCTGAGCCCCTAGATTCTCTTCTTAATCCTGGGGGAAATATAATGGAAATATCTATAACACTTAAAAAGATTAGCAGGGTCTTATTAATATCGGTCTATTATACTACTCTCACTCCCCCTCTCTTCAGAGCAGATAGTGTCCTGTCAGTCTGTGGCTTAGTTGGGGAGTTGCAGCACACATCAACTCCCTGTTCGTCCACAGAGCTGGGTGAACAGTCTTGAAATAGCAGTGAGCCAACGAGAGAAAGAACTCTCGGGATGCAGTCACAGTGGACAGATCATTTATTGTATGTAGAAAGGTCATTTATATAGAGGAGAAGCCAAAGGAAAAATCAGAGGTAGGGGCATAGGCAGCAAGGGGATTAGTAGGGGCAGGGTAGTCTGTGGATGTCTCATGAGTGGATTGGCAGGGGGCAGTAACCTGTGGTAACCTTGCATAGATAATTGAAGGGGCTTTCTAGACCTGTACTGGATGGTGGTGGCTGCAGAGGAACTGTAACCTTTAGACTTTTATTGTCCAGGTTTGTTTTTACAGCCGGGGTGAGCTTAGGCCTTGAATTGTCTATCTCAGGGCTTGCTGTGGCCTTCCAGGTGTTGCAGAGTTTTAGGATTAAAGAAGGAGGCTTTGATGGCAAAATGCCTACCAGTCTCTTCGATAAACTCAGAGATTATCGAGGTTTCAGGCCAGCTTCAACTTCCTTTAACCCTGTATCCTCCATGCCTCTTAGCAGGGTCCCACAGTATCCAGAAGGTCCTTGTCCAGTTTTTGAACCCAAATTTTACTCTTGTTGTGTGCCATCCCATGGAGTGCCAGCTGCCTGTGACAAATACCCTTAGAAAGTTGCCTCCCTTGTCTCCTCACCTCCCTAATGTTTTCTACTTGAAATATACGGCCTAGGAAAATCTCCATGTTAATAAGGCTGTGGTATGCTTTGAATGTGAAATGTCCCTCATAGGATCATGTGTTTGAACTCTTGGTCCCCTGATGGTGGCACTGCTTTGAAAGTTTATTAAACCTTTAGGAAGTGGAGTCTTGCTATAAGAAGTGGGTCACTGGGTAGACATCTTGAGGTTTTGTAGCCCAATCCTACTTCCTGTTTGTCCTCTGTTCCCTGACTACAATGTGATGAGCTGGCTTCCTGCTCCAGCCATAACGCCTTCTCTGCCATAATGAAACGTATGGCCTCCGAACTGTAAACACTCTGCTGTTAAGCCCCACCTCCAGCTCTTCACTGAAGATTCTAGGAAAGTGCTCTACTGTGGAGCCATGCCCCTAGTCCCTCTCACTGGGGGGTACTAGGTAAGTGTTCTACTGCTGAGCCACATTCCCAACCCTCTTGTAACTTTTTATTTTGTTTGTAACCCAGGCAGGTCTTGAACTTTAGATATTCTCACTTTGGCCTCCCAAATAGCTAGAATGGCAAGTTTGTGACATCCAGCCATGCTTGTAACAATTTTTGAAATATATTTTAACTATTGAAAACTCCAAGCCTATAATCCCAGCACTGGAGAGGTAGAGACAGGCTGGAGTTCACTGACTAGCCAGACAAAACTAACTGGTGAGCTCCAGGCCATCTCAAAAAGTAGATGGCAACCCTGAGGAGTGACAATTGAGGTTATCTTGGTTATCATGCACATACACACACATTACAAAATAAAATTATTTAGACAGGCATAGTGGTTCATATCTGTTATCTCCATACTCACAAGGTAGAGGCAAGAGTTCAAGGTCATTATCAGCTACACAGGGAGTTTGAGGCCAGTATGGGCTACATGAGACCCTTCTTAAGCAAAAACTGACCACTTTCATTCATCATGCTAAGTATTTTCAAAGTGCTCAATATTGTTTCAGGCTTGCCTTTCAGTGTTAATAAGAATGACATTTAAAGAACATTTTCTTTAAAATCCTTGTTTGGCTGCTGAAGAAATCTTAATAAAATAACTCTTCTCGGCCATTCAAGCTCCACCTGGCTTCCCCTCACAGTCCAGCCTGCCTCCGATCTCCCCCTGATTCACAGCCCTCCTATGACTGAGACGGCGACATATTTCAGCTCCTTTATTTCCCCCTGTCAGCACACAGCAGCCCATTACAGGTTTGCTTCTGTAAAAGCAGAGTGAATTATTCATTAGAACATCATTACAAGCTTTTCTACAGAAAATTACTTTCCCTTCCACATATCAACTTTACAGAGCAGCAACAGAGGGACATTGCATATGGATAGGAAAGAAAGACAGAAGAGGTTAGAAGCATTATTTTCTCGTCCTCATCAAATAATTCTTGTAATAATTGGCTTTGGTAGTTGCTGAGGGAACGTGGGGGAGAAAGAGCTGAAAGTGGGTTGCTGGTACTTATGTATCTCAGGGACCCTTTTCCCCAGTGATGATAAAGGTGATGACTGTGTGAGACTTCCTCTTGTATGTTCATGAGGCTCTCCCTGGAAGTGTATTCCATGTCCCAGGTCTACATGACTCAGGCATGTGTGTTTATCCAGACTTCTGAGTAGACAAAAGGGCTCAGGGTTCAGGGTGTGGTTCAGTGGGTAGAGAGCACTTACCTAGCATTCGAAGGGCTCTGGGTTCAATCCTCAGCACTGCATGGTGGTGCACACGTGTAATTTCAGCACTTAGGAGGTAAAGGCAGAAGGATCAGGAGTTTAGGGTCATCATTGACTGCATAATAAGTTTAAGGCCAGCCTGGGATACATGAGATCCTGTCTCAAGAAAAAGATGTGTGTGCAAAATTTCCCAAAAGTCCTCCCCGAAAGCATCTCTGCCTGTACCCTATTCTGGCCAAGGTCCCACATCACTAACATCCCTTTGTCTCTTTCTGCTTGCAGAATCCAGGGATTGACATAGGCGATGTCTCTGAAAGAAGAGCATTAAGGAGAAGCTTGAAGTGTAAAAATTTCCAGTGGTACTTGGACCATGTGTATCCTGAGATGAGGAGATACAATAATACTATTGCATATGGGGAGGTAAGCCAGATAACACCCAATCTCAACTTGGACTGAGACCTGTCTTCCCTCTCTCCCTCCCTCCCTCCCTCCCTCTCTCCCTCTCTCCCTTCCTTTATCTCTCCCTCCCTCCCACCCTTCTTCCCTTCCTCCCTCCCTCCCTTCCTACCTTCTTTCCATCCATCCATGATTTCTGGAGATGCAAGGCTCTCTCCAGCTGACAAGGTGGCTGGGACAAGGATAGAGGGCTGTTGCTGTCTTCTCTGTCCAAGGTATGAAGTGAGATGTATTGGGGACATTTTGACATTGAGTTCTTCTGGGATTGGTAAATGGAAACACAGAGCAGGAAGCTGGGGAGTAAAGAGAGTCAAGCAGCCAGGTGTGATGGCACACATCTGTCACTCAGCACTCAGGAGGCAGAGGCAGGAGGATCAGAAGTTCAAGGTCATCCTCAGTTACATAGGCTGTTGCTCAGTTGCTGGCAGCATGCATGAAGCCCTGGGTTCCATCCCCAGCACTGCATAAATTAGATGGTGTGTGTGTGTGTGTGTGTGAGAGAGAGAGAGAGAGAGAGAGAGAGAGAGAGAGAGAGAGAGAGAGAGAGAGTAATCCCAGAACTTGGGAGGTAGAGGTGGATCAGGAATTCAAGATCATCCTCAGTTACGTAGCAAGGCTAGCCTGGGCTAGAGACATTATCAAAATATAAATATAAAAGGAAGGCAAGAGGGAAGAAGGGAGGGAGGGAGAAAAGGAGGGAGGAAGGAAGGAAACCTATGTAGATTCTTATAGCTTGCCATATTCTAAAGCATATTTGAGAAGGGCTGTGACATTAAATGAAAAATAAATAAACCATATTAGACAGATAGTGTGGTACACATCTATAATTCCAGTACTTGGAAGGCTGAGGCAGGAGAGTCAGAAGTTCTGGGCTAGCCTAGACTATAGAGAAAGTTCAAGGCCAGCCTGGGCTGCATGAGGAGATTCTTTCTCAGACAACCAAAATTGATTAATTAACTAACCAATTAATTTAATAAAAATAATCATGTGGCAATATGGATGGGTCTGATCTCCAAAGGGGGAAAGTCTTTCTACAAATGCATGCCAGAGGAAGGACAGCAAAGGCTAGATGGTAGATCTGGGCTCAGAAGCAGTGAGATCATCTATTCCCCAGCTGAAGAGGGAAATAATGCCCTCAACAAACTAAAAATGTATATGCCTCAAATCCTATAGATAAGCAGCTACCATTTATAGATAATGTAAAAAGTAATATAATGTAACATTTTTAAACTTTTAATTACCTTTTGAACACACATGTGTGTGTCTTATTAGACACTCTCTTGTGTGTTCCTGCACATGTGGGGGGGTGGAGGGGTGTGGAGGCTAGAGGTCACTCTCCATCTTATTCTTTGAGACAGGGTCTCTCACTGAACCAATGAGGATACACTGGCTGGCCAGTAAACTCTGGCGATCCTTCTGGCTCCACATTCCCAGCACAAGGATTATAGACGCACACCACCACACCCAGCATCTTACAGGGATTCGGGGGATCCAAGCTCAGGTCCTCATGCTGGAGCAGCAAGTACCTTTTGTCGACTGAATCATCTCCCCAGCCTGCCTCCCCTAATTTATTTAAATTTTTAAAAAATCCCCAAAGCAAAACTGAACCCATACAAATAGGTTCAATTAAACAAGAGAAAATACAAATGGAATTTTAAATTTATTTTATAACCAGAGAAGCTAAAACAAGTTTTTAAGTAGATAGCAGTAGCTTCTCTCCTCCTCATCTGTGAATAAAGACTCATTTTAGGGATGAACATTGTGGCTTTGCTAGAAG
>PVHP010015018.1:0-37937 GCA_004024765.1 Zapus hudsonius
GATGCATTATTCTGTGTGTTTTACCTAATAATTCCATTACCCTCCCATATGAGAGATGGAAAAATTGAGATTAAGTAGTTCACAGTGCTATTAAGAGAACCAGCCATACATGGAAGTTTCCTGAACCTTTTAAATATTAACTTCCTGGGCCTTATGAGCCTCCCTCCTCCCTCTAGGAGGGAATGCTGCAATTCAGAGGAGATAGCTACTCACCACTCCTCCCTTGCTCTGGTTCACAATATTCTTTCAGCCACCTCTTCCCCAATGCTCCCTGAGCAATAGAAGGGGGTGATGTAGATGTCTGATTTTTTTTCATGTATACCTGAACTCTAGGATAACATGACACATCAATAGTTCTTTATTCTCAGGAGTCTGTAGTAAAAGAAGCTTTCCATGATCTACATTTAGAAAACAAGTAATGTGTAGGCATAAAAATAAATGTTTAGAAGACAATTTGACAGACACAACACATCTATTTAACAAAACAATAGCAGTTGCTTTTACTCTTGAAACTTGGGACCTCTTCAACCACAGAATTTTACCCTAGCTTCTAATACCGGACAAGAGCTCTCTCCAGTGGAGCTGGCCTTGAATTCAATCAGAACACAATTGGTTGCACCCACAACAGTCAGTCCACTACTGCACCAGCAGGAACATTTTGCCTGGCATATTTCTAGTGTATCACACAGGATTCATATCTGACTATTGGTGAAAATTCTCTGTAAGTAGCTTATATAGCGCCTTCTGGCACTATGAAAGCCAGCAAGCAGGTGCAGAGAGCTCAATTCAGTCCCAGCCTGGTTTCCCCATGTCCCACAGCCAAAGGGTTTCATGTCTTCAGAGGTGGGGTTTTAACATCTAGTTCTGACATGCAACTTACAGCAGTGGTAACAGCCTATATCACAGGCTGGCACGGATCATGCCCAGGAGCCCACCTGGCCAACAACTCATAGGAGGGAGTCCATGCCAACAATAGAATTATGGCTCCCAGGAAAAGTGCCTTTGTTTAAATTCCTCAGCTGCTATTTTTACAGTCATTCTAGATACTTTTCCAAATCTGTAAGACACCCAACAGATAGCATAGTATAATGAGACCCATTTTACAGGATCTTTAATGGCCCACTGCTGGTCACTCCAAGCAGGGCCAATTGAGCAAGGTCCAATATAGCATGGAAAGATCACACTACTTTTACCAATTGTTTTGTCAAAAGTGCAATGTTGAGAAGCGGGGTCAAGATGGTGAATGAGTAGCCACACCAGTATGGCCAGAGGAGAATACCAGGTAAGACTTCCAGGGACTTTGAAGGCAGTGAGAACCATGGACAACCCAATTCCACCAATGAGACCTGAGATTACGGCTGACACCCAGGCAGATGAATCACTCTTATCTCATCCTATAGGGCCCAAATGACACCATAGAAGATAAGAGCCATGATGGGGGGGAATATCCAGAGGCACATTGCCTCCCTCAAAAAGAAAAACCTGGCTATTGCTTGCACAATTCATAGCCCTCCATCCCATGGAAAGTTCCAGCAATCCCACTGAGGAGGGCCCTCAGTGGATTGGGAGCAGGGAGGAGGGAAATAAGGGTACCATCACAAGACTTGTTCATAGAGTGTTTCTACATAGTAACAATAAATAAATGAATTTAAAAACAAAGAGCAATGCTGAGCAAAGCAGCATGGAAAGGGTCCACTATCCCATGTAGTCCTCTATAATTCATAGTAATTTTCCATGACCACCCAGCCTCCTCATACTAGGGTGCTGATGCTGCTGCACGGGGCCTCTGTGCATCTCTCCATCCCTGACAATCTCAATGGGAATACTTTATGCTATTCAGTCTTGCTAGGGAGAGCAGGTCATGTCTCCCCAGGTATGACAGGCTCTGGGCCAGCACTGCAGTTGTTGCCTTTCTATCAGCCACATCTGGCTGCTGAAAGGGCCCCAGTTCAGGGAACAAGCTCCACTCGCAAGATACTTTCTTGCAGGAGAGAAATGGAGAGGATACTCTGCCTCTGTGGTGATAATTGCCCACTTCTAGTGAAATCTTAATCTTTCTCACCTGCACTTTTATCATTAGGCTTTGAAGTCTTCCAGAAGCACTTGCACTAACACTTGGATTTTGTCGATTCCCACCCTCACCTCCGAACTCTGACTCCACACAAATCCTGCCACATTGCCTATGAGTGGCCCAGGCAGACCCATTTGTCTGCTTTGCCTTTCTCTCTTTCATCCCTTCTTGATTACTGTAGCACTTTACAAACCCAAATTACATGTCTAAATCTTCTACATCCACTGTTCCCTCATAAAGATCACATCCTTCCATGGGAATCAGTGAAGCCACTAAATCCTGCTACCAGATGCAAGGCCTCTCTGCTAAATAAACTTTTCCTCTTTCCCCTTGGAACACTGCTATCTCTTCCTGTGAACTGAGCATCAAATACCACCTCTCTTAACTCCTTCAGTAATGCCTTCCCTTCCACTGTTAGCTTCCAGTCCCTGCTATTAATGGGATCTCAGGTGATGAGAACCAAGTGTCCTAATTGTTTGTGTGAGCCAGTCTATCAGTCTCCACATTGCTTCAGCTGACACAGCCTTTGTCTCAAGCAGGGATGGGTAGTTGTGTTACTCGGTTCCAGTTTTATGACACTCAGATTGATCCCATCCACCGCCATGTCCACAGCCTCATGAGCCAAACTGTGAGAGGGTCTTTCATTTCCTGTTTCAAAGCCTTCTCAGATTCAAGCAGTCCAGATGCAGAACATTCTCTAATTATCACACTTTCCTATGCCGGTTCATTATTAAGAAACCCCTCCTCACATGCTACATCGTGGATTTTCTGCATTAAAGGTGGGGCTTGAGGTGTATCTTCTATAACCTCATGTTCCTCCTCACTGCCTCATTCTTCCCATGGGTTTCAAGGTTTTGGATCTCAGAAAAGGTTCTTTAGCAAAGATCTAATTTGTTTCTCGTCTCTTTCCCTTGTATCCTGCCAGTTTTAAGAAACGGCAAGCCAGCATTTCTATCTCAACCTCCCCCTTTTTTCACTTTTCCTGCCAAACTAGAGGCTAATAGGAGATGGTCTCCACATGTCTTTTTCCCATTGTAATTCCTCCATAAAACAGGCAGGTTCTTTCTGGAAATGCAACTGAATCTTAGTTGTATGTCTTGTCTCACAGCCAAGACCAAAGGCCACATAACAGCTGTTACAACATGCTTACAATCTTGGTCATGCATGCTACTTTTTAAAAGAGATTACAGTATATTCTTTAGTCCATCAGTCATTTTGGAGTGGAAATCGCTGTACTTGCAAAGCAGACCCCTATTTATCAAGGGAGCATGCCATCCTGTACCAAATAGAGAAAATAGCTATCCTGGGGTTAAATCCAAGGACATTCCACTCTCTGATGGTTGAACCTTGGTTATCAATCCGACATCCTTAGCAGGAAGCATGAAATCCCATACAGCAAGGAAACACACCATCCTGCATCGCATAGAGAAAGGTAGCCAAATCAAACATTTCACCCTCAAGACAGATATCACCCATCACATGGTTCATGTAGCTGTTTCTCCTCAAGTCCTCTGTGGTTCTGGTCAGTTCATGTTCAGGGTCAACTGAACTGAACTGAAAAATGTTGGTGGATTTTCCAGGGAGAGAGGTACAAATGTCTGTTCATCCCAAGTGGGACACTGATGAGAGAACACATTCGATCTGTCCAACTAGGTCAACTTATGAGTTTACTGCTGGTACTTACAGAAGCATGGGTGACTCAAAGGCAGTTTCATCACTGAAAACCCCACCCTAGGCTGGGCGATGACTCACAAAAGCTGTATCCCTGGACTACCTCACACAATTTATAGTCAGCTCCACTGAAGAGACTCTTCTCTCCCTAGCAACCGTTACTGCTTAAATGATTGTGTGGCGGGTGCTTGTGAATCTTCATGAGCTTCCGTAATTTTCTCAATTGTGTGAGTTTCCTAAATCTCATTAGTCTCCCTCTTCCCTCTTAAAGTGTTTTAATTCAGAGGAAATAACTATACAACATTTGTCTTCTCATCCATTAGCCCAAATTGATATGTCCCTTCTAAAACACATTTTTATGGAATACGGGATATAAATAATTAAAAATCAATATAGTCTCATTGGTAATTTAAAACAATTTGGTTTCTCAAAGAACACATATGTGTTTTCCTAATAAGTAATATATCTATATGAACTTAATACTCAGTTTGGCTTTAGAATCCTGAGCCTACAAAGCCTGAGGATCCAGGTTCGACTCTCTAGTACCCACATAAAGGCAGATACATAAAGTGGTGCATGCATCTGGAGTTCCTATGCAGTGGCTAGAGACCCTGTAATGCCCTTCCTTCCTTCCTTCCTTCCTTCCTTCTTTCCTTCCTTCCTTCCTTCCTTTCTTTCTTTCTCTTTTTGTGAATAAATAAATAAATAAATATTTTTTTAAATCCTGAACTTACATTAGAAAAAATTACCTTGATAAATTCTCACACTTTAGGTTGAATTGTGTCCAGATCTAACTGGAATAACAAACTTATTAAATTCCAAAACCATGCACAATGAAAACAAACAAAAACACGGTTCAGTCAGCGGTGTTTCAGAACATGTAGAGGGCTGGTTTTTGTTAACCAAATCATTTCTTGCCCATTTGACCTATTTTCATGAAGTGGTATTCTTACATTTCTGGGGATAATTGCAGTTCTGTTTTCTCAGTGGTTTTTATTCTGAGTGATTTGTTTGCCTCAGCATGCACCAGTCAATGTCTCATGCTCTTTTAAGAGCCAGGCCCTGGTAGTGAGAGATGATACACATCTGGTACCTTTAAGAGCAGCATCTGCATCACCTGCAATAATTAGCATCTTGCTGTATGATGCCTCCTGCTTTGCATTTATACTGCGCCTGGAACCAAATGGCTTCAAGATCCCCAAATTAGCTCATCTACACTACACAGCTTTCTTGCCCAATATTGCACAAAGATTTGAAGAAATTGTATTCAAATTTAATCTACAAAATGGTTAAAAGTGAAATTAGGAAGAAGCTAATAAAACAAACTAGAATAAGGGCATCTGCAGATGAAAAACCTGGAACCATGTCTATAAGCCAAGCTACGTCCCTAAGAATTCCTGTGTGCTGATGAAAGCAATCAACACTCTCGCCGTCTGCGCCTGCTTGGACTCATGTCCTGCATGCCCCTGGACTTTCAATGGCCCAGGTGTCTTCTCTGTGATGGTATTAAAATGAAGCAAAGATAATTTGCAAGACAATAAGGTCAGCTATCCTGTCATCCTGGAGTTTTCTTTATAGTCAGTTTCACAGGCATTTGAAAAACCATTACAGAATTTCTTCTTGCTTTTTCAATACACATAGTTTATTATTGAACAGCCACTTGTACAATTGACATCTAGAGGTCATAAGTATTCTATTTTGCCCATTTTTTCTCCCCTTTTCATAATATTTATATACTGGAGAGTGGAAAAGGACCATGTGTCGTTTCTGACCTTATCAGTACAGGTAGACTTTAGGAAGTTGCTTCATTTTGACAGACCACCAAGTATTTCTTTGCTGAAGTCATAGGATCACGAGTCCAGTGTGACTTTTCAGTCTCGTTAGCTTCTCCAGGATATGGGCTATGGTGATGCGTTTTAGATATGTCACTGTTTATACAATGATTCACAGCTTAACGTTTAGTTTGTTAACAACTAGTTGTTGCACTGTCACCTTTTCCCCCACTAGAGTGACACTGTGCCTTTATCATGAGCAAAATTCCAATTATTATTTTTTTAGGAATAATCACATTTTATTTACATAAGCATAAAATGGCAATAAAACAAAACTTTTTCAACAGTTTTCATTTTATAAATACTGATTGTAAAATGCCTTCACCTCACAAAAGAATACCCAAGAAGAAAAACTACAGTATTAAAAAATCTATAAATGTAAGTCAAGTGGTTTGGAAATCTTTGTCTTTTTTGTAGGTAGGTTGTTGAAACAGGCTGACCTGGAACACACTGTAACCCCAGTTGACTTCAGTCTTTGTAAACTTCCCACTTCCTTCTCTGATCAATCAATTTAAGCCCTGGTATAACCCTGCACTAAATCCTAGATCTCTATAACCGGCTTAATATACAGTATTTAAAGTCCCCTTCAGTGTTCATTTTCAGAATTTTACTAGCTACTGATATTTGCTGTTCTTATGCATTTCTTTGCACCTGCATGAATATTTCAAAATTATTATAATATTAATCTTTTATTGGAAGGCCAATTTACAATTAGGTTAAGGAGAAGAATATATTTATTGACCATTCTTATTCAAAATATATTTCAATTTGTTCAGTTTTTAAATTTTGTTCAATTTTATCGGTGACTTCCAAGAGCATTCTAACCTTTTCTTTGTGTAGATCATACACAAACTTTACAAAGATATCATATTCTCTGAGGTATATTTATGTTGCTGCTGTATATGAGCTCTTCTCTGCTCTTAACTGCTATTCTTGGAGGTTATTTATAGATGAAATCTATTGATTTATATATATATGTATATATATAAAATCGTTATCATAGTATCTTTTTAAATATTTTATTGTTTTATCTTTTTTCTTTTTTCAGCGTAATCTTTTACATTTTCCAGGCATACAACCATATCATTTATACATAATAAATTTTATGATTCTTTAAAATTGGCATATCTCAAGTTTTTTCATGGACTGTTCTCCCATGCAAGTTCACAAACAAGTGTTGACCAAGGAAATATGTCATACCCTAGGTACTAGTGGATGCCATCTAGAAAAATAATTATATTTATAACTTACACCTTCCAAGTTATTCCAATTCAATTAAAGGTTTATAAATAAATAGTTAAATCACGTGAAAACCTGTTAGAGGATTTCTTTTTTATTTTATTTTTATTTTTTTATTATCCATAATTAGATACATTGAATGAGCAAATAATGAGTTGGTATCCCCATTTCCCCAATTCCCCTCTTCCCTGTCCCCAATTTGTTTCAAGGAGTTCTTTTAAAATATTATCCAAATTTCAGAAGCAAAGATTGATAATTTTGATTACATTGAAAAGAAACTTCTAAATGACCAAATTAAATAAAAATAAACACTTTTAAAAGTACTTTTAACTCATTTAACATAAAAAATACATGAATAGGTAGAGTTCTTAAAATTGATTTAAAGAATTAAAGACTAATAACAAGAAAATTGGGCAAAAGCTACAGGCATAGTTAATAGAAGATAAACTATGTATGCTCACTAGTCATGAACAGCTAGTTTAACTAATGAAAAGATAAAACTAGTTAAAATGATGCTTCAAGGTCATTGTTGACTGTGGATAACAGAAGAGCTTGATTAGACACTACTCCAGTAAGTTATTAGGGCAGCAAATAGTTTCATTGATAGTAAGGTAAACTGATGAAATTTAATAGATGTCATTTGCCAATATCTATCAACAACACAAAATCATATATGATTTGACTCAGTTCTTCTGCTTCTAGTAAGTTGTTCTATAGGCCTATTTGCCCAAGTGAAAAATAAATACTACACAAGATTATCCATTCCGGTTTATCTGTAGGAATAATGGATTAGAACATCCCTAGTGTTTATCTAAAGGACATCAATGAAATAGATTATCCATGAAATAGAATATTATGAAGCTAGACCAAAGAATTATGAACTACTCAGTGTCTAAATTTGAAAACTTTTCTATATATTGTTAAATAAAAACAAATATACTGTGGTGGTTTTGATATGAAATGTCCCCCATAGGCTCATGTGTCTTGAATACTTGGTCCCAACTTGGTGGCAATTTGGAGCATTATGCAACCTTTGGGACCTGGAAGAGGTAGGTCTCTGTCAGGTAGATAGAGGACCTGGGGGTAGCCCTTGAGACCTACTGGCCAGCCCAGCTTAGCAGAGCAGCTGCCTCACTCTTGCTACTGCTTCAAGATGCTATGACAAGATTAAATGCTAGCTTGTTTCTTCTGTCCTGAGTTCCCAACTATGATGAAACTTCTCCTCAAGTCTTTAAGCAGAAATAAACCTTTTTTTTCTTTTTATTTATTTATTTGGAAGGAGAGAGAGAAGGAGAATGGAACCCGGGTTATTAGGCTTTGCAGACAAGCACCTTAACCACTGAGCAATATCTCCAGCCCACATTCAGGAATTCATTTTTTTAAATACTTTACTTATTTGTTTAGAGAAAGTGAGAGAGAGAAAGAGACAGACAGAGAAAATGGGCATGCCAGTACCTCCAGAAATAAACCTTTTCCTGTCATCAATTGTTTTGCCCCAGAGGAGAAAGTAACTGCTACATATATAAAGAGAGCTGTATAGCATACTCTTTATATTTAAGGGGACCATGAGGAAAAAAGAACTAGCATCCATGTATACAGATATATTTGTATATGCATAATGTGGTGGTTTGAATGGGAACATATGTCCCCCATAGCATCAGGGAATTTTGATAAAGATTAAGCTTGCAACTTGAGTCTGCAGCAGAGGTGTCATTGGGGCAGACCTTTTAGTCCAGCCCTAAGGTGTATAAAGAGCTAATACTGGCTGTTGGTTTTTGTGGGTCTTGGCCTCTCAGGTGTATAAAGAGCTAACGCTGGCAGTTGGTTTTTGTGGATCTTGCCCCCCCCTCTCTCTCCCCCCTATGGATGCTGAAGTGAGCCAGCTTTCTCTGCAATTGATGGTTCTTCCCCTGAAAGAAATCATTTCTTCCCCAAAACTGCTTCTGTTGGATGTTTTTCTAGAAATGAGAAGGTAATTCCAATAGGAAAAATGGGACCAGGAGTGGAATTATTGCTGCAAAAAAAAAAAATTGACCATGTGGGTTTTGGTCTTCTGGAATATGTTTGCTAGAGAAATTTGGAAGACTTTGGTACTTTGAACTACAGAAGTCTTGCAGTGATGTAAGCAGAGCTTGATAGGCTGTTCTGGTGTGAGTTTAAAAATGCTAAATACTAGAAAATTATGGACTGTGAAGGCTTGGCTTATGAACTTTCAAATGGGAAAGAGAGAACTTTGTTGGAACTGGGCTGCTGGCCTAAAGGCTGGCTGTATTCTTGTACCCATGCCCTGAAAATTTGATTAAGGTTGAATTTAAAATTAATGGACTGGCGACTGTGAAAGTTCCATTAATTTTAGTACAGAAAAAAATATAAAAGATGCACAGTTTATGAAAAGAGATATTCAAGTAAGTTTGAAGATACTGGCACAGAAAGTGGTTATAAGTTACTTAAGGTACAATTGCTAAATTGATTACCACCATTAAACTTGGGACAACTGTTTTGCATTGGGACAATGGAAAATGGAAATGATGCTCTGAGGATTAGCCATGGAAGGCTCAAATGCGTAGGAATACAAATTCTTTCCTAGGAGGAGGCTTAAAGGAAGAATTCTAAAAGATGGTCTTGCTCTTTAGGGCCAAGCTCTATTCCCCCCCTGGATTAACAAATTTGGTAGCCCACCTGGAATTATGGAGTATAACAAATGCTGGAAAGAAAGGATCATGAGAAATACAACATTGTTTGTTTGTTTGTTTGTCTGTTTGTTTGTTTGTTTGAAATGGCCCCTGAGCAAATGAAGCAGGATTGATATCCCTGTGTGGAAGCACAATAAGGCCATTGTATGAAGATAAATCTGTTCCAGGAGCTGGTGAGATGTCACAATGGGAAACAGAGTTAAAATCTCTGTGCAGAAGCCAAGTAAGTCCATTGTATGAAGCTGTGAAAATTAATCATAGTTTATAGTGTAGACTCAAAGATAATTTGGATATACCAGGACTGGGGAATGACTGTCATGAAGCACTGATGACTCAGGATGGAATTTTTCCTGGGCTATATGTTTTGATTTTATAGGGTTCATAGTTTAGAGACACTCTTGAATCTCAGATGAGACTTTGGACTTTTGAATAATGTTAAAGATGGTAAATACCATGGGAACCTTTGAAGTTAGACTAAATGCAATTTGTATTGTGATATAATCATAAGTCTATGGGGGTCAGGGGTGGAATGTGGTGGTTTGCATGTGAATGTATGTGCCCCATAGCCTCAGGGATTTTTAATTAAGGTTAAGCTTGCAACTAAAGTATCCTGCAGCCTGCTTGAGGAGGTGTCACTGGACGGAAATCTTTTAGTCTAGCCCTAAGGTATGTAATGAGCCAGTTTGAGCCCTGGCTATTGGTTCTTACAAGTGTTGACCTCTCTCTCTCTCTCTCTCTCTCTCTCTCTCTCTCTCTCTCTCTCTCTCTCTCTCTCTTTCTCTTTCTCTCTCTCTCAATCTCTCTCTCTCTGATTCTGAAGTAAGCCATCTTCCACTGCCATTGATGGTGTTTCCCCTGCCATTTGTAATTCTGGAATAAATCCTTTCCTCCCATAAACTAGCTCTCATCAGATGTTTGTCCTAGCAATGAGAAAGTAGCTGCAACCCATAATAAATAATAGATAAAAACATAATAAATTGTTAATAGTGGTTAACTGTCAGCTATGTGAAACTCAACAAACTGAAGCCATGAATTAAACAAATACATTTCACTATATCATTCCTTCCTATTAGGTTTTACAACATAACACTTTTTAAAATTTTATCTTTATTGCCCAAAATTAGATACATTGATTGAGTAAATATTGTGCTTATATTCCCATTTCCCTCCCCCCTGTCCCCAATCCACTGGGTATCCTCCTCAGTGGGCACACTGGATCCATCCATGTGGCAAGGGGTTATGGATAGCACAGGAGGCAACAAGGTTGCCCCCTCCTTTATGAATTGTGGATGAGGGGGGTAATGTCTCTGGGTAATCTCGCCCACCATGGCTCTTACAATCTTTCTGTCCCCTCTTCTGCTCAGTTCCCTGAGTCATGGAGGGTGAGTTTTAAGTCTGTTTCATTGTTGTTGTTATGACCTTAAGAGTCTCTGTGCTTCTACTTTAAGTTGTGTTGAAAGTCACTGGTGTCTGTCTGGCTGACTAATCCTGGGATGACTGATTGGCTATGGTTATAGGTCTCTTTCTTGCCTCACCACTGTTTCAGTTGTTTCACTTGGGATCTACACAATAAGCCTAGGGTGGTTCATCTCTTGCTGGGATATCAGCCTTTGGCCTGCGATTCATCGGTGGAGTTGGAATGACCACAGCTCTCTCACTGCCTTCTGAAAAATATAAACAGAATCTCCATCAGAGAGTGAGATCAGTATAGGTTAAATGAGACACACATTTCTAATTTGGCAAAATTCTATTGAGACTGTAGTTCTCTGGTAATGGGGATTTCTTTGTGGAGCCCCAGTTTTTGGTTCCTGTAGGATTTTGCCCTGAGTCCCAATTCCAGTTAAAGGTTCCTTGTCACTGAGTGGACTTCTTGGTCAATTAAAAAGCTGTTGAATACCCTCCCTGGTTTTGGGGCCTCTATTGCACCAGTGACTATTTCTTGGTCTGTTGATCTCTGCCAGAAGGAAGTGTGTTCAGCTTTCTCATGGCAACAGTCTGAATTTTGTATCAGTGGTCTCTGCTTTCTCCAAATATTATTGACTAATTTCCCCTGGCAGCGTATGCTGTGCCTTCCAGCACTGCACTTGCTACCATGTGTGTACTGGACACCATTCTTGATCTTGCAGGGTCTCTCGGTGTTTTTCAATGTCTTTCTGTGGTTTCTTCAGCAATAGCATCTTACCTTTGGCCTACGGTGAGTATTCAAGAGCTTTGACAGAAACCTGTCTTGTTTTGGGGACCTTGTAGGTCTCTTTGATCAATAGCTCAGTGTGGGAATGATCCAATGACTGGGACAGGGAGTTGAAGGTCTAATCAATTTTTCATGAGGTTACAGGAATTATTTCTTAGAAAAGTGAGGATAGCAAAGTAGGATCAAAACTACTCATTCACACCAGCTGAAAAATCAACAAAGATTGTCTGGAAATTTCCCTCAAAGAAAGACTAAAACAAGCCACTAAGAGACCGCAAGTAATCTAATTTCCCAGAAAGCACAGTTCACAAACTCACCTCAAGAAATGCAGGCAACTCACAGCCCATGCCAAGCTTTGTTGCAAATTAAAGCTTGGTAGCTACTCAGAGACAACTTCAGTACTCAGACTGGGCAAATATGCCAAGATACCATGATGGTCTTTACTTGGTGCCACAACTTCGGGGCAGAAGCAGCCCTGCTGGAGGCCACACAGCTTGGAAACAGGTACAAACTTCAGCCCCCTCAGGTGAGGAGACCATGGACTGGAAAGATCTATCAACTATTGCAAAGTTGAAAACAGAAACAAAAAAAAGGGAGGCAACAGAATAAAAAGAGAGATGACTCTACTTGCAACTGGAACCAGTGTCCTGTGATTAAGCCATCAAAGACAGAAAATGAGGTAGTGATTGCTGCTGCTCTCAATCTCTGTTGAAATTATCCTTTATCAATGTGATGGGATGCTTTTTGAATTAGTGAGCAGTGTTTCCTCAAAAGAAAAATAATAAAGCATACTGAGAGAGAGAGGGAGAAAGAGAGAGAAAATAAAGGAAAAAAGAATGGAGGAAGGGAGGAATGGAGGGGAGAGAACTCTAGAAAGATGGGAAATCATGACCTCAGAGTCAACTTTAGTAGAGTATGTCACAGCAAACAAAATCCACCTTGTAGCAATCAGTCAGAAACACTGTCCCAAGGAAAGACATGTGGTCAGATAACAAGAAGTTACAAGAGCAGCTTCCCAATGGCATTCATCTTGATTCAGAGGAACTTTCCTAACAAAAGAACATTTTCCCAGATTGGCAAGAATGCAACAAGAAAACATCATGTACCTAACTAAAAGCAGTCATGGGATAAAAGGGATGATTCAAACTGGAATCTCATCACCTCTCCAAATATATATATAAAAAAAATTTCCTTATGCTCCTTTTAGGACTGTCCACACCTCAATTTTCTCTCCATCCCTAGCTGTCTGCCTAATAACCAAGATGTCCACATAAATCTATATGATCACTTGTTATGATAAAATATAAAAGGACATGAGGGAATTGCAAACTAAACAGTGAGTAGATCCAAAAAGAATGTACCATGTTAATTTTGATTCGAATAACAGATTAAAATAGACCTGCCTTCTATCAAAGATAAGAGCTCACAAAATAAACTATGCAAAGTTCTTTGGAAAGTTTGGGCAAGAAAATAAAGATAACATGATAAAACTGAAGGACCATATTTTTACCAAGATTTGTTCCAAGAAACAAATATTTTAGAACATTGCTTTCCTAATATAAAAAAATACAAAAATGCAATAAGATATAAGATCAAAAGAAACATTTCTGAGTGTTGACGGCATATTAGATAAGTAAGAATGCCGTGACGATACATAAAATACTTCTCAAAGCCCAAAGCCATAAAGAGCTAAATTGACCTTGCAGAACTTTAAGCCTGGGATGGGAAGAAAGATTTGACACACTCTTTCAGAACACAAAAGTGAAAGAAAAAGAAATGAAAAAGTCAGAGGAGAGGGGTAGAGTAGAAGAGCAAGTGGCAGAAATCTGACATCTGGATAATTGATCTTCCTTGAGGAGAAAATAGAACTGCCCGCTCCGAAGCCATTTAAAAAATAGGGTTTTACACTGCCAGCATTCTGGGCTTTACTTTGCTAGAAACAGTGCTACTTCAAAGGTCCAATTCATTGATTCCCTGTCTGGGTTATAGGTTGTTTTCCTCAGAAGCCAAATATGACAAGTGCAACTGAAATTCCTTATCTTAAAAAAAAGTATATATTGGGCAAAAGTAAGAGAGACATAGCTTCAACATACGTAAAACTTACTTAGCAGTTGACTGATATTATTAGCAATCATCACAAGAGCAACTTAAGTATGCCAAAAATTTCCTATGTCTCATGAGCTGGGCAAAGCATCACCTAATTGGACAATCACTAGCAATGCTATTAAGGAGGTGTTGCTATCATCCTACAGCACTGACCAATAAGAGAGGGCTTAGCAAGGCTGAATGACTGGCCAATGCCCACAGGGCTCAGAGGCATGCAGGGACTTGAATCTAGTTTATCTTCCTTGGCCTTAATCACCAGACATCGTCATGTGACAGCAACCTTATCCTGAATGGCAGTGTTCTTTGTACCCAGAGTTTTTTTTTTGGTGATGGCTACCCAGTGTGTTCTTCCAAGTGCTGCCAAAGAGACAGAGTCTTGAATATGAGAACATCAACCTACAGGTACTTTGCTGGGTGACTTTTTCATTTTTACAAAATATAGAAATTTGCGACCTGTTGTCAGCCATAGTACAAAGCTAGGTTAATCACTGAATGAAGCCCCAAATTGCTTAAAGGGAAAGCCTGGTCTGTTCCAAATGGGGCTCAGATAACACCATAGAGATGGTGAGGGAGAGGGAGAAAATAGACGGAGAGCAAAGACTGTGTTCTTGCCAACTAAGCAGATCCCACCAGATCACAAAATTTCTAGCAGCTGCATTGCCCGCCCCCCCCCATTGTCAGTGGAGTCATTCCATGTCCAGAGAAGGAGAGACATTTGACCTAACTTTAGATATAAGCATCCTAATCCATGGTTATGGTTATAAGGTCTGCTGCTCTTTATGTAAAATGTCAAGTGAACTCATTCCGTCAGTTTGTAGCTGAAAGGAAAACCCTGTCTTTCCCAGACTCATATAATAGAGCAGAAAAAAAAAAACATGTCATTGATGGAATAGAAAACCAAAACCACTAAAGAAATAAACAAAACCCAAAACAATAGGATATGCCTAAATACTATGTTAATAGAATATTGAGTTTCTACCATGAGAGACCTACAAGTACATAGGTAGAAAAAGTACATGACCTAGATCAAATAGCAAAAAGCTGATGATAAAAATAATCAGCCTGCACTTATTCTTCACCCTTCCACCATTAGACTTAGGGAAGAACAAAGCAGCTGTGCTCCTTATACAATAACCCCCTCCCAAGGCTCAGAGCACATCTGAACATGGACAGACCCTGAAAGTCCTGTGGTGCAGATGAAAACAAACCACAGCACTCACTTCTCACAACTGCCCTAGAACATGATATTACCATTATGTCTCTCGTACCAAAGAGGACATGAAAACACAGGGAATTGCATAAACTATCTGAGATTACATATCTAGAATGTGACAGCTCTTAGCATTCGAACTCATTCCTATGGCCCCACGCTCTCTACTTTTCACTGTCATACTGATGAAAATGAACAAAGACTCTAAGAGCAAGGTAATGAATAGACAAGTATGGTATCCAGCACAACGGTGCAACCAGTGCATTGGGGGTATCCTGTGTCTATTTCCCAAGTTTTAGCTTAGATGTCATTCCACTAGGAAAATCTTCCCTGTGTCTCTTCTAGAGCAGGTCTGTCAATCAGCAGAACCAGGAAATGAGGGTGTTCTATACATTTCTCAAAGATGTTTAACACTAGCGATTGAAGTCAGCAAAGATGAGAGGTGAAGAGGCAGATGAAGAGCAAATACTGGCTGTCCCTCTCTTCCACCATCCAATTTCCTGTTTGTGCCTCATTAGCTGAGTCTATCTGAGAGGCATGGGACAAGGGAGTTTGGGTCTCACTGTTTGCAGATAAACTTCCCTTGCTATACCATCAAAATGCTCCAGACTATACTTGCTGTTACAATTTGTTCAAAGTTTGCCTTGCCCACAGTGCCAGAAGCGGCACACTTTAGATCGCCCACCAGGAAGGAGCCTATGTAGTAAAGTGACAGCCTCCAGTTCTTATGTCCACCTCGTTCACTTTACCACCAGCAAGGAATCACAGCACAAGAGTGCGAGCTGGGCCAGGTCTGGCCATCATGGAATTCCTTCAATGAATTGACTCCCATTAACCTAGCTGAGACTTACTCAAAACTGCACTGTAATCTTGGGTTCTTTCTGCCCTATTCTCCCTCCATTCTCTTTTTTTATAGCATTGTAGGATCTACATTATGGTCAGAGACTCGCCCTGTGTACTCCCTCGACTGCCTTCTGCTGATATTTCTTTCTCCTGTACATTTCCTCCCCCCTCCCCATCTCTCTTTCTGACAGGGTCTCTAGCCCAGGCTGACCTGGAACTACCTATGGAGCCGAGGATGACCTTGAATTCCTAATCCTCCTCTCTCCACCTCCCTATTGGTGAGATGACATGGTCCCATCTACGGGGTCTTTTGCATACTGGGCATTACTGGGCACTTTGCCAAATGAGCTGCATCCTCAACCCTTCTAGTTAGTCTCTTGCAAATAGTGAGTCTATCTTGGCTATTATTTTCCTGGAAAACCCTCCAAACTAGAACATTCTGGAGAGGAGAGGCTGTATAGTTCTTGTTCATTGCTGCAATGCTATGAGCCAAGGCAGTAGCTGACACATAACAGGTGCTTTTTGGCAAATGATTGGCACATATCTGAAGGAACTAATGGATTCTATGCAGTAAGTCTGGAAATGGGTTTCCATCACAAATAGATTTAAGAGCAGTAGAACTAGCCTTCAGAGGAGGGTTCATTGTGAGTCACCTGGCATCTGTGGCTTACTCACACACAAAGAATTCTGAATTGCTCATTAAACTGAATAAGAGCCAAACATTCCTGGACTTGACATTAAAGAGAACTCCTACAATTTTTCCTCAGTTTCCAAGCAAACAAATAACTTTTAAGTTAGCATTTCAAAACTTTCAGGTTTTCAGTACTCATTGAAATACGTGTGTTTTCAAGAGATAGTGAATAAAACATCCAAACTACATGAGGTCAGAAGAAAGGATAATTAATAGGATTACTTTTGTTGTCAAGGAACTGAACACTATAGAATTCAATTTAATTGCTCCTCTCCCAGTTGGCTGTATTTTGAATCACATTTTTTAAACTTCTTCATAGAAGAAACCATTTAAAATATCTAAATAGAAACAGAGATTACTAAAACCACACACCCACTGCCATGGAGTGTTAATGGTTTTTCTTCATCTTATTCCACAAAACTATAAGCTAAATAAGACGATAGGATGTTGAGAGAAAGAACAGGCATCGTGCTGCATGTTAACCTTTCTTAAAAACCTTCTTTGCCATTTAACCCCTTTGTAAGACGAAATCTGAATTGGACAAATATGCATGTTCTTTTCTGTAAAATTTCTGGAGAAACCTGGGCTTACCTTGCACTATGAACATACATTCATTCATACTTTCTTTGTCTATTATATGTTGGAAATGGCATTAGTATTTCCCTTTTACTATGTTTCCTGTGAGTTGGTCTTTAGACTCCCAGGTTTCATGTAAGTCAACTTTTATTATTTCTTCACATGACTACTTCAGAGGCTCTGTTGGGAAGCCCCACTGGGAGGCACATGGTATCACTGCATCTTCCATGTTGAGAGGCTCAAGGCCATCAAGTCAGAAGGAGTCACAAACTGCCACTAGACTGTTATTTTCTTCATTTATTCACTACAACATTTTATAAAGAGAAGCCAGCTCTTAGTTACAGTGTGACTGCTTTAGGTATAGTTAAGAAAATACAAAGTGTAAAGAATCCTATTGACTTGCTTAGAGTCTGTCAGCTTCCTTGGTATTTTTCAGTATTGGATCCTGAGTCTCCTGAGCAGTCTCCTCTGGGATGCTTTTTCATTTTAGTTGTACCATAAACTCACTTTTTTTCTTTTTTAGGTAGGGTCTGACTTTGGCCCAGACTGACCTGGAATTCACTTTGTAGTCTCACTTTTAATGTACAGAGTTTAAAAGTGTTTATGATTAAAACCTTAAATAGAGATACTTTAAGATAAATGTTAATTGAACATATAGTGGAGTTATTTTCTATGGATACTTGCTTACTTATTTCCTGATATAAAAAATCTATAAAATTTAAGCATGACTTTTATGATACCAATCACTATTGATTAACGTAATGCAACACTAAAGTAAGACAGCCATCCAAGTAAGTTAAGAACAATAACCTAAGAGTAGTGAGCTAATAAACCTGAACCTACTAGGATCACTTCACATGGTGTTATCCTTAAAGTTGAAGAGACACTGTGTTTTACATTACCATTTATGGAAAATTGAGCATTTTAGATTATGGTATTTCTCCTGCTTCTACAGTTGGTTATAGTTCTTTGGTGGTGAGCTAGCAATCATTTGCTGTTGCTTACTTAGCCCAAAGGAAATTAATAAAAGATGTAGGATATCTAACAAAATGGACACAAGTAATTGAGGAAGCACACCTTGAGAAAGAACAAAAACCAGAGCAGCATCAGATATAGTAACAGCACCTATAAATGACATCTTAGGGTACCACCACAGGGTGAGTGACCTTGACCTATCTCTAGTTGGTGAGACCCTCTGGCAATAACCTATTCCCCTAGAAGACCCAGTTGCATAGCCTGGGAAAAGACTATTTATTAGTCTTGAATAACCATCCTACCAAGAATATATCAACTGAGCTAGGAAGATGGCTCAGTGCTTAAAGACACTTGCTTGCAAAACCTGCTGGGCAAGGTTTGATTCCCTAGTACCCATGTAAAGCCAGGTGCACAACGTGGTGAGTTCACTTGTAGCAGCAAGAGGCTCTGATGTGCCTATTCCCTCTCTCTCTCTCTCTCTCTCTCTCTCTCTCTCTCTCTCTCTCTCTCTCTCTCTCTCTCTCTCTGTCTCTCTCTCCTTCTGTCTCTCCTCAAATAAATAAATAAAAATATATATAAAAAACAATCTATCTACCAACAGAGAGATTTCCCCCCCCCAAGTAAAAATGGGCCCAATGCTTTGGTTGTGAAGAAAACCTAAGATGAGTTACTCAACCTCTCTGGCCTTCAATAATCAAAATAAATCAAAATAAGAATAAGAACGCTACATTCAATCATGTGTGAAGTCATTTCTCTTGAAAACATACCTGTGACCAATTTGTTTAAAAGAAAAGATAAAGTAAAAGTGCTGAATTACCTAACCCATATTTACTTAAAATGATGTTACTTTGAGCTTTCGCTGAATATTAAATTAGCAACTGCAATTATATGAATGTAACTTTGTGAATTTTTGTTTGTAATATGCAATAAAAGGGAAGATATATGTTGAAAATAAATATTAAAAAGTAGAACTAATAATAGTATCAACCCTACAGACAGTTATAAGCATTAAATGATTGCAAATATTAGGATCTGGTGCAATTGGTGTTCTTTAAGAATCATTATTATACCAAAACAACAAGGTTGTAGATTGCAGACTGGACAGGCAAAATCAGTAGATGCCTTCAACTGTGTTCCACATTGAGCAGAAAGAGGAATCTTCATCTCTGCATTGCAGCCCAATGCCTGGATGTCATATCTGTATGGTAGATGGCAATGCTAACCTCAGTAGATATTGCTGAAGGGATGGTCCTGCAATGAAGAAAAGCAGTGAAACTTGACACAATTTGGGTAGGTTATATGTGGTGGCAAAAACTGGTGATCTCTCAGCAGAACAGAGGACCAAACAGGATGAGAATAGAGAAGAAACAAGACAGAAGCACTCTGTAGGTTCCCTACACAAGTCCTTGCAAGTAGAAGCACCACATCCTTTTGAATTTCTGACCAGAAGATGCTGCAAGCCCCTTTATATCAATTAGACTATTTCTTAATTGATTACTTGACTCTGTACACCGATTTGTACATGGAAGCTTTAACTCTGTGACACAGCTACAAAACAATGTGAGGTTCTGTCAATACAGACTCTAGGGTTTTTTTTTCCATTTTCTGTGCAGTGAACTATTGATCACATATTGATCTAGTCGATGCATTCCTGCACATCTTTGTCAGTAATATCATTTCCAAACATGAAGGACAAAAATATTTTGCCATTGCTATTAGGAATTAACCATATATAGCAGGGGAAAAAATAGACATTTTATTGAATTTGATAATGTTCTATGATCAATAACATGAAGCATATCAGTAACATAACAATTTTAAAATCAACATTATAGTCCACTAATATAAATCTGCACTATGTGGAAGACTGCAGGGACAAATCTCTTTTGAAATGCAGGTAAATTCAGCAAAAAATGCATGTAGAAGTTAATATAAGTCTCATACTCACGCAAATTAAGATTATACAAAATACAATAAAATAATTTGGTTCAAAATATGCATATGAAAAATAAATCACACATGGGCTGGAGAGATTACAAAGTGGTTAAGGCGCTCACCTCCAGTGCCTAAGGCCCCTGGTTCAATTTCCCGGGTCCCACATGGGCCAGACCCACTGGGTGGTGGCCCTGGTTTTCTCTCTCTCTCTCTTTCTCTCTCTCTCTCTGCTTGAAAATGAATAAATAAAATATATTTAAATAAATAAAATATTTAAAAAAGAAAAAGAAAAAGAAGTCACAGCAAGCATTTCCAGATTCCAAGATAAATATCAATAAAATGCTAGATAATTCTAAAGCAACTAAAGCACATGTTCCCTGTACAAATATGGTTCTATTCATACTCTAAAGAAAGATTATGAATTATTATTCATTGGCTTTTTCTGGAGAATATATATTCTTCTGTATTTTTTCTAGTTGTTTTCATCCTTCTGCAAATATGTCTAAGTAGCCATTAAATCAAAGTTGTTTCATAACAACCTTCTAAATATATAAAGGCACTGCTGGCACTGACACCCATGTTCCAAAAGTACATTCCTTTTCTACTAATTGTATTTTGTTTGAAATGGTTTCATGGTCTCTGTAAGAGGAGTCCTAAATGTCACTTTTCCAATTCAAATCAGTCTTGCACAGGGAAAAAAAAACTTCTTAGGAAAGAGTTGAAGAAAGAGAAAGTCTACCACACTCAATATGCTCAGGAAATATTTGTGGAACAGCTTCGGGGATCCCAACTTGAACTTGTGATACCACAACTATTCAGAAAATGTTGTCTGGACATGCCAGGCAAACTGGTAAGAAAGATCTGAGAGAGGTTTGTTTGCTTCAGGGGATGAAGAATTTTTCAGAGAAAGCCATCCTAAAATAATAAAAAAAAAAGTCCATAAGATAAAGGAGGGTTGTAGGAGGGGATTATGACCATTGTATATGGTTTATATTTATGTAAGTTGTCAATAAAACAGTATTTAAAAATGATGGAAAGCAAGCAACATACCAAGCAAATGGAAACCATTAAAAAATGTCCCTAAAACGGGACCCAGGCTGGCACTAACCTGCTCCCACTCCTTCCTTCTTAGTAGAGAGAGTTTCAAATGAACAGAGTGCCTTCAATGACTACTTCATAGAACCCCCCCCATAGATAAAGGCACCACTGCACCAGACTATGTACTCTAAAAGAAAGGGCTGGGCACTGGGAGGCCTCATCCCCCACTTTGCCCTGTAGGAGAGGGAAAGACAGGACAGCAAAGGTACAGCAGCCACATCATGGTCAATAGACACCTCCCAGGTAGACAGAGCATCCCTAAAATTATCTATTGGGGGTTACCATATATAACTTGGGCAGGTGTCAGTGTGAGGCTATAAAATGTAGCACAGAACTGACCACCCAGAGATCAGTGACCGAGTCGACTTGGGGAGCAAATGAAAGGCCCCATTCACTTTAAAACACATACCCTTCCCCAGATTTGCTTCAGTCAAAATTGGAAGTCTGTGATGTCACTGAAGACATGTAACAAAGTCCTGGACGATGGTCTGTGACTATTGTCATTTTATCTCTAGGTCCCATGATTGTAGGATACAAGCAATCCCTAGGCTATTTAAAGATAGGCTTGATTTTTTTAAAATATGCATTCAGAGTGATTTCTTTCAAACGTTTTAATGTCATCTTGTCCCATCATATCAGATAAGCAAAAAATTAACTCAGGTTGACATCCTCCCTTCCAGAGACACAGAGATATTGAATTATCTAAGGTTAGTTCTAAATACCAGCCTTTAAATGATAGCTGATCTGCAAAGAGCCAGTATTGTTTCTGACATGTCATGTCACATCTCTAACTCTTCATTCTTCATTGTGCTGCATCCCACAATGTCAGCTAGCGTGGAGAGCAGCCATACACAACGTGATGGGGTGACTTAAAAGGGAATGAAAGCCACTATTCAGCCCAAGTATCCATTTTATACCATCCATTAGGAAAAATATAAGGGCAAAGAATGAAAGGTTATTTTCAACCATTGTTTAAAATATGCTGGGCTTCCTTGAACACTTCCATTAAATGTATGTCTCTTCTCCGTAGCATTACTCCATGATTCATTATTGGGAAAGCCAATTTAAAAAATAAGTCCTATGCCATTTCCCCAATCAACTTGCAATTATACAGGCTGTCAGCTCATTCCATAATACTGTTTTTGGCTTGAAATCACGGGCTTTTTAAAATTCTAGAGTTGGAAAGGACCTAGGAGATAATATAGGTCAACCCATTTACTGCACTGATGAGGAAACAGCGCCAAGATGCAAAAAGATTTGTCCAAAGTCACATTGCTAATTAGTGGCAAAGCTCCTGCTGGAACCTGCATCCCTTCTCCATCAGGGCCTCTCATCTGCACTGAAGGGGGCCATAGTAGTCATGATGAAATGCACAAGGCTGGAGGGCACCTTGGGATCATTGATTCTGGTGTGAGCAGCAGACAATTAGACCTAACCTGCTCTGGTTGAACTTCTGCTATGTTTTCATTTCTTGTCACATTTCTGTGATTTGAGAGACTTTGCTATTTATTTCAAGTGGTGAAGAAATAAAATGCCTGTGAGTCTGATAAGAAGCTATGCAATAGGCTAAAAACAAAAATCCTGGCAATCCCAAAAAAAAGGCCAAGGAAAGCAGGCAATGTGTGGGAATCTGAGGAAGGCACACTGGCTACTGTCTTCATGTTGGTCATAGAAAGAGAAGGCAGAATCCGAGCCAAGCCTCTTCAAGATCACCAGGAAGCAAATATCTATACCTTTTCCAGCTCTTTTTCCAACAAAGACTTGCTAACTAAATCCTTGAGCTCTTTATAGGTAAAATAACCCTCCCTCCAAGTTCATCATCTCGTTAAGTAGTGACAGATGACAGGAAAGATGGACAAGTACGTAGCAGTATCCCAGAAAGCCTGATTTTGAGCAGGTGGAAGACACCTCCCTAGAGTGATTTCAAGAAAGCCAGAAACCTCACCTCTCATCTGTCACCAAGACCTCCCAGTAAAACTGAGTTGCAGTAATGTGTCGAGTCATTGCTCTTTGTGCATAGACTGTCCACATTGATGCTCATGCCTGTCACCTTCCATGGTGTCCTCACCAGCATTTAACTGAGTTCAGTGAGAACTTTGCTCAGAGTCCCTCAGCTCTCTTCCACGGCTGTGGTACTTATTCCTGACTTGCTCCCTTTCTGAATGTGCCCAAACCATTTGTTACATCATACAGCCTCCCTTGTGGAAAACAGGGACACTTCCTCAGTTTGGATCCCCTAGCACTTCCCTTATTGTCTCTTACCCACAGCAAGTCATGTCTCCTTAGGAACTAGACATCAGTGTCCAGCCCTGAAAACCTGGACCTCGTTGATGCTCTTTCTACATGTCATGATCTTCCAGTCCTCTAACCAATTGTTCTTCGACCCTTCCTACTCTTAAACGCATTCTGCCTAATGGAGGAGACAGACACAAAAAAGGACTCAGAATCGTAGCTTTTTATTGCTGTCCATTGACCTTGGACTGCCACTCTAAGCACAAGCGCAGACAATGACTTCAAAGCGTCTTGTCCTCTGGGCGATTCTTCATTCTTTCTGAGTATTAACCTTTCCTGTTTTCTCATGCAGGTTTCTCTGTCTGAGTCACACTTGAACCAGGTCATCTGCTCAGGGTTCGTTCATCCCCTGGAGACAGTCAAAGCTGTTGGTCTTTACCCAACCTTAGAGCATCAGAGATTTCCCACTTTTTATTTCTCCGAGGGAAAGAAAACAATTCAGAATTTTCCTGTCAGAATCACACTTGAGAGCCTGAGTTATCTTGCTCATGCACACTCCTGAGAGGGAGGGGACATAGGAACTGAAGAGAGGAGAAACCCACACAGGAGAGCTGCCCTCCCTTTCCTAAGGTAGGCTAAAATGACAGAGGTGGATTTGTACATCTGATCAAAGTCAAGCTGAAGAGATGTTTGCACATTAGCCCTAATCATAATGAAAGTGACATTAGAGTTTCCTCTTTCTTCCGTCGTATGGCCATTTTGCCCCCTTGGAGAGACATCTAAAGACTCTCAGATATAGTAATTGTTAGTATTGCTGATTGAAGCCATTGTTAGAAACACCAGTGGCTCACAGAAGACTTGATACTGCTCATGCCCTGAAGCCTCACTGGCCATGGGCTCCCTTGTCAATTGAAGAGTGACTTACAATAGAGGTTTATCCCCAGATGGGGGGCTGCAGCTCATGGAGCTTGAGCAACACATTTTTTGAATCTGCTATTCATGGAGGCTGCAAGTGCACTCATGTTTGCTCCAAGTCCAAGTCTCAGTGATTCATTGTGGATTTTAAGATGTGCCAGGTGAGCAACAGTGCCCTGAACACTCTCTACCCACCTGTGATTCACGCCTTCTGTCATTAGGTATCATGTGGCCTCCTCTCACTGACTCAACATTGCCAGTAGAGAAGGTGCCAGTAAAGACAGGTGTTTGATGTCACAGTGCTCCCATGAATGCTGTCAAGACCAATGCCTGACTATTATTTTCTCCTTCCCAGACTCCTTGTGGCATTAATAAATCTAATCGCCACAAGTTCACAAAGACCCTTGCTACTTCCCAAAAGAAAGAAACTGCAGTCCAAAGTCCCTGGTTTCTATTCACTCTGCAACTGAGGGATGTAAGAACAAGACAAGGACCCTTGTTTTCACTGTCATCAGAGTGTCCCTCTGTCTTCTACCTGGTTACTTCTGCAACATTCCTAATGCTGGTCCTTGGACAGGAACGCCTGTGCCAATGTGCATGGCTGTAACTAAAAGATGAAACGTAAAAGATACACATATGCTCCAACATGGCTGCAATTTTAGCTGTTCAGAGAACACAGCAAGATAAATAGCCATGCCATGAGAAATTACAGCATTATGTACTGCAATAAATATGACAAATGATAGGCCAGATATTCATTGGCTCATAACAGTTGGCAAGCATAACCATCTGTGGATGCAAAGTTCAAACTATTTGTTCTCTACTGCAGCTGCTCTGATATGTCCCCTCCTTGGCTGAAATCTCTAGCCTGCAAGGTAGCCTGAAAAACTGTAAAATTTTTAACCTTACTGGGTTTTCATTAAGAAATGTAGATTATAGTAATGAAAGGGCCAAGTTGTATGAGAGAGAGAATACGAGATTTGAGGTCCCTTTCTTAATGTAGAGGGCTTTTTGCTTGCGAAGAATCTAAAAGCAAGAAAAGCAAATGTAAGGATAATTAAGAAAAATGATGGTGTTTGTTGCCTCAGAAAAAAAATAAATCTTCTGTGTCTCTCCTTTATTTATTGATTAAACAAGGAACCCTGCAATGGATTTAAGCTCCTGCTCTCGTTCCTAGAAAGGTATCTCTGAAGTCCATTATTTCATTATGTGAAATGCTAATCTATATTTCTCATTTAGACTCTAAACCCTGTTCTTGGTTGAAATCTCACAGCTTCGACCACTGATAAGAGAAAGCCTAATGAGTCCCAGTGTCGCCACAGCAAAGCTTCCCAATTAGACCAGCGCTCTACACACACAGACCTTGTGAGCTTCCTTGCACAACCTTGACAGTTGGGAGTTGAAGTATCCATGCTATGAAAGCCAAGGCTTTAAACACGTGTCCTTCTGAGCATTCTTACTCCCTGCTCTCCATACTAGGCTGTGGGAAATGATTTCAAAAGAAATGCGAGGAAAGTGTTCTGTTTTGTTTTTGTGGGCGGTGAGAGATGCTAAACCAATTCCCTGTACTAGTGAGCATCTTCTCAGTTACCAACACAGCCAGACTGGGAGACAATGGATGTTCTGATCACCGGGCAATTTATCTTCTTTATGGTTGCTTCTCTTTCAGAACTTATTAGAGCAAAGTGATCACACCCAAGAAAACCTTTTTCTATTCTTCCCTCATCACACACAAAAACATCAGACCCAAAAGTCATCAGGAGCATATTGTGAAAAGAAACTGCAGAATTCTAAGAGACTGATACTATTTCCTATCTAGGACCACACCATTAAATCAACATTGTCACAGTAAATGAGTCATATTTGTTGACCAAATTTCCATTGAACACTGTCTACATATAAAGCAATAAGTAGAATGAAAAAGGACTCCGGGCTAAAGATAAATTAGATATGGCCCCAACTTTTACAGTTCCCAGTCCATGTAGATGAATCGTGTTATAACTTACGCTATAAAACAGACATGATGGACACTGACAGTGCTGGAAAGTCGAAAGACGCGCTCAGTAGAGAAGAGTAATGTAAGGTTTCCTGAAAACAGGGGCATCCCAGGCAGAGGAAGAAATCCAAATAAAATGAGGAAAATGCTTATAAGCAAAGTAGAATGAGAAAACGAGAATACCAGACATTCAACCACGCATTGAAAATAATTTATTCACAAATACCCACTGATGATTTCTCTTAGTATATTTCTGGCATTATTCAAGGCGCCAAAGAGACAGTGAATAAAACAAAACTTCCACTCTCACAGATACATATTCTAGCTGGGGAAAATATACCTGGAAAAGAACAAACCAATGATGGATCTTCTAGTTGTGAAGTATTTCAGTTCTGCAGCACAGAGATTATAGAGGGTTGTCAGAGAACCTTCTCTAATAAGGGAATGTGGATTCAATGTCAATATCAGGGAGCTATAGTCCAGGCACGGCAAGATGGGTCTGGTATGGCTGAGAAAGGAGGAAGCCAGGATGGCTTTGCAAAGGAAAGAGATGGCTAGAGAGAGGTGACTCAGGAGGGTAGGTGGAAGGCCGCATCCTCGGGGCTGAGTGGTCAAAGCTGGAACTTTGAGATGAGCAAATATCAGAGGCCTCAGAGAGGAGGAGTGGTGTGACCTATTTAGAAATCTTGAGTTGTCTACTATGGCTGCTTTGTGGAGAATGAACAGGAAATGGCAGGGTGGAATTCAAGCAGCCAACTAAACAACCACAGACACAGTATGGACAAGAGAAACGAGTGGCATGAATAAGAAGGATGGATGGGAGGACAGAGAAGAAATGCTGAGGAAGGTGACGGAGAGGTTAAAGTTCTCACTTGTCAAACTTGCCAGCCTGGGTTCCATTACCCGTATCAGCCATGAAAGCCAGATGCAAAAAGGAGCTCAAACGATTTGTGTTTGTTTGCAGTGGCAAGAGACCCTGGCATACAGGTGCATACACACACACACACACGTAAAATAACAACAAAAAGATTTTTTATAGAAAGAAAAGTTGAAAAGAGCTCTCGTAAGGAACTTATTTCTAGTCTGAATTGGACAAATTTGTCTCTGTTTATAAAACTTTATACTACACAGCTGCAAATTAACTTACCCTGCCATGTGATCATCTTAATCCAATGTATGAGTAACAAAGTTATCTGCAGTTACTCAGAAGTTCCAGCTACGCCATCAGCCTCAGCGTGAAAGAAGAGGAGTGAGCCGTGGTGACATAACTAATTTAACTCACAGCCTTAGTGACACCATCCCAGAGGATGTTATCTCTAGAGCTTCGGGAGTCCAAGTCTCTCCATTCACAAATTAAACAGTTCTACTTCTAAAGCCCAATGCCGCTCTCTACTTTTTAATGAGGAATTTCTGTGTAAGAGCCACATCTTGACTGCCTTCCTGAAAAACCTGTGAGACAATAGAAAGGAAATGTGCGGTGGCAGATGTTGGCCATGCTTTCAGGCTGCCACGCAGTCGCAGGGAGTGGCTGACAGCCATTTCCTGCCATCACTAGTGATGTCTAAGGATGTCTGCTCCACATCTTTTTGTGTGACTTGGGGCAACAACTCTCTTCACCTTCAGCCTTCTTCCTCACTCCTTCAGGGCTCCACTCTGATTTCTAGTTTTTCTCCACATTTTCTATCACAGTTTCATTTTATGATTAACGTGTCATGGGAGAGAGGTGCTTGCTTGATGGCTCTGGTATCTCAAGTCACATGATTGATAAGCTCTTAAAAATCACCCAGGTAAAGATTCCTGCACCAGACAACCAACACCCAATGGAAGAGACAAGGAAGAGCATATTTACCAAATGCCTGCAGCAACCTCGAGGTCAGTTTCCTTGTCCAACCCAAAAAAAAAAAAAAAGTAAGAAAAAGATTTGCCAGCATAATGTGACGAGTAACGCAAGGTGATATGTCAAAAATAACAATGCAGGTCAAGCAGCTGGCGTTTGTGGTTACTGAGAGTGATGGGCTGCTTGTCCCCCCTAGAGCAGCTTTGGCTGCTACAGGAAAATGATCTTCTGTCAGCCATTCTCTCTCCAGAACAATAGAACACAAGCACGTTTCCACTGTGAGGTGATGGCCCTATCTCAAAATGAGGATGATCATTACTCTTGGTATATGACATAAGTTCTGGGGAAAACAATTATTTACATACTTTGCATTTTAAAAGTTCTTTAAAGCAGTGTCTTTCAAACTTTAACAGGCAAGAAAATTTCCTGAATCTCTCAAGAGACTGGAGTTTGAGGGACCTGAGGTAGCATTTGGGATTATGCATTTGTAACAAGTTCCCAAGTAAAAGTCAAAGCCTGAGGTCTTCTGATCACATTCCCTACCATACTAAATTGCAGTAGACAGCTTCATGTTCTATAGTTTACAGACCCAGGGGGGAAGTTCCATCAGTGGTGGAAGACGCTGCTTCCATGCATAGAAGCAGAGAAACCTTTAAATGGCCCTAATAAACAAAAGCAACAAGCACAAACTGGTAGCAAGTAGCAGCCCCCGCGCCCAAAGAGCTCAGACCTCTCTGCAAGTCATTAGCTTTGATAAAACACCCGAGTCTATGGGGGACACATTCAAACTACCACAGACAGTAGCCATATTGTCAGAATCTTACTCTGGCTTAACTCCTTATCTCCTTTTGCTCCTGAGAGTTAGATAATGATTGTTTCCAGAATCCTTGCTCTCCTAGTACATGGAAGTTCTCTGATGATTCTATTTGAATATCTCAAATGTGTTGATTATTATGGCCAGCCATATGTGACTGTTTCTAGTGAGGTTAGCTCCAACATCAGTTATGGTTCATGCTCTGCGTGTTATGATTATATGTAAATCACTTGGCAGAGAAACTTTCTTAACTCTTTAGAAAGTATTTAAATCCTTTAAAATCGAGTAAGCAAGAGTCAAGTTGTTTCAGAAATACATTATCTCTGAGGAAAATATAAAGGTTCTAATATAACGGGAATTTGGGGCTCCTTGCCAATACACCAATATGCCAACACACCAAAAATTTAGGCTTCCCTGGGGTTCTTATGAACTTAAAAATATTAAATCAATAGACCACCAGAGGGTAAGGTTCAGACAGATTGCAATTCATAACCTCCTATCCCATGGAAAGATCCAGTATGTGCACCACCACCCCCTTCCGTGGGTAGGAGACAGAGAGGAAGGAAATGGGGGTACCATCACAAGATTTGTTTATACAATGTATCTAATTATTTATAATAAATATATTTTTAAAAAGAGAAGGAAAGAGGAGAAAGTATAGAGAGCTCCCATCATGAGGGGGAAACCCATGTGGGACAAGAAGCCCCTCCTCTCATCCTGATGGCTGAGATGTGGGGGGCTTACCTACACCTGGAGGTTCAGAAGTCTGTGCTGGCTAGTCAAGAAGAGAGAGAGAAAGAGAGAGAGAGAGAAAAAAAAAACCTGAGAGAGCCCTCTCCAGGTAATACTTATACCTTCTAGCTCAGGTGAGCCAGAGAGACAGGTCAGTGACACTGAGTTCTGGGGTTTTAAGCTTGACCAATCACAGTGTCGGATTTGGATTGGGCTCCAGTAGAACAGGTTAGGTAAGAGATAAGAAGTCAGCTCTAGCAAGGTGGGGACCGAAGGCAAGGACCTTCCTACGTTTTACTTTTTAGTCCTGTCGCCCTAAACTGCCTCACTAAGAATCACCCTTCTAGAGAATAATAGATAAAATGCTATTTTACCATTTGTACTCCTTCCTTTGTAGAGGGAGAGCTACGGTCAATCATGAGAGGGAAGAGAATCCAAATAATGTTACTCAACATTTTGATTCAGATCCTACATTGCAAGGAGTCTTTGAAGATAGACTGATTTTTGATAAGCTCCTGCACCCCTCTCAATGTCACCTGTAGCCAACCAGTGGAAACCAGAAAGTCAGCTGTGACATTTGGAGGTGAAACAGAAGCAACACCTTTACATTTTAAAATTCAGTATTTCTGGAAGTAGCGGTGAGAGGCTGAGAGCTCTGGCTTCCTCCGCACAGAGAGCAGGAACACTGCTGTGTCCATGGGGAAATTTGGATCTGATTGGCTAAGCTAGTGCTCTATCAGGAGCCTCCCTTGAGTAGAATCTGCTGATAGAGCCAGTTTGCTTTGCAGATAAATATCCCCTAAAGCTGGTGATTGAGACAATTCCATTTCCTTAAAACCTGTGCCAGTTTTAAGATCATCGATTTATTTTCAAATTGCAGAGTTGGGAGAGTACTTGGATATGCAAGAGGATATACTGCTCAGTTGTCATTTAACCATGCATAAATTAAAAGTCTGCATAAAAAGGAATGCATTTTACAATTTTTAAATTGATGAAAGTTTTATAGGGAGATGTAATGAGAATAAGAATGCATCTGGCAAGAAGGACTATAGGCAAGGATTTGGGAATGCATGAGGGAATTGGGCATCACAAAAGATATCTTAAAGCGTGGGTACTCCAAGGCAGGTCAAAAGAGCATCAGTTGAATCATAGATGTTTCTTGCTTCAAGAAGCTCTGGTCCCAAAGTGCCAGGAGAAAGCCGATCTCCTCGGACCTCGCTGTGTGACCTTGGGCACATTATTGAAGGGAGAGCACAGGAACACACTGTGGCGTGGGAAGGCTTGCACTGCCCAGCCAGACTGCCCGATTCTGAATGCACTTACTAACTGTGGGAGCTTGGGGAGGCTTATGCCTGTTTCTTTTTGTGAAATGAAAACAAGAATAGCGGGGCTAGAGACATGGCTGTTAGGTAAGTGCTTGCCTCCCAAGCATGACGACCTGAACACAATCCCCATACCCATGGAAGGGAAAGTTAGGTGTGGTGGCACCAGTGTGTAATCTCAGCAAGGGAGAAGCAAGGATGGACCCCCTGGGGATTAATGCAGCTCTAGTGGTGAACTCCAGGCAATGAGGGACCCAGTCTCAAAGGAGGAGGATGGCATTCCTGAGGATGACACCCAAGGTTGTCCTCTGGCCTCTCCAAGTGTGTGCACAATCACTTGTCAACACATGCCCACCTGCACACAGGCTCACACACATAGAACATTTTTAAAAGAAAAATCATAACAGTTTCTCTGCTATAGGATTGTTTTAAACATTACACAAGTAAGATTTGTGTAATGCTCAGACCAGCCCACATGCAAGTGTGAGGACTCTAATGTCTGATAAATGAATGACTAACAAAGCAAAATGGTTTGTGGGTACCCTCTCTAGCCCCATGTCCCTCAGTTTCCAATGTCATGGGTGCTGTGACAGTTCAGGCACTCTCCAGAGACATCTCCCCTTGAGTGGGAGGTGTCTATCTAGAGCTAAAACCTAGGTGCTAAAACTGATTGGTCAGGTATGCTTGCTCTCTTACTCAACTGGGCAAACTTAAAATTAACTTTCCTAGGAAAAAGCTCCTCTCTTCCTCAGCACATGGCCTAGAGTCACCTCTGACTCTCTAGAGACCCCTAAGGTCTTCCCAGCCCCTTTAGGCTGTGGTGAGAGGCTGGATTTCCTTCCCACCTGAACCTTTCCTTCTCATGATCTTTTCTTCTGCTGATTGATTAGCTAAACAGCATAAGTTCTGTTAACTCTCCATGCTTTTCTTACCACATTGGTGGCTGGAGAACTCTGTGACTCTCCATGTTCCCTTAAATAATAAAGCCTCCCACTATACCTTACTATATATTGTTGTCTATGATTTTAATTCTTTAACTTTATAGACAAGTGTTGTAGTTTTGAATAAATATCCCCCAATAGAATTTATTATAATTGTGTTTATTAAATTGTTAATTGTCTCTAGGCTTCTGGCTGGAGGAAGTGTCACTTTGGCCTAGCCTCCTGGGGACTGGCCCTTTCTAAATTGGATGCAAAATACTAGGGATAGATATGCAAAAGAAAAGCCAGAACCCCAGGTCTGGCAGTTCTGCATTTTGTGAATTACAGTGTTACAGTGTGCTTGCTTGCTTGCTTCTGGAGGTGCTCTCTCTCTTTCTGCTTGGATCTGTGAAAGGGGGCCAGCCTTTTTCCTTAACTTCCCCTGGATCTGTTAGTTTCAATAAATACTTTCCTCCCCAAAATTGTGCCTGGTTTTGGAGATTCATCCCAGCAGCATGTGACTGACTACGACAACAAGAATTAAGGTACTCTTAAATTTTGGGATGCATTGAAATTTTTGCTGGGTGTTATCTAAATTCTAACCCCCAGCTCACCTGCTACAATGCCACACCCCTGGGCAAGTTCCAGTCTATCTGAAGATGTGATTGCTCACATCATACTAGCTACTATTGAGCTATCAGACTTGGGCAAGTTACACACCTATCAGAAGCTCAGTTCACTCATGTAGCAGAGTACGTCCTAATGCTAATATATGTTAGCTACCTCCCCCATAGTATTGTTATCATTAAGTTGATAAGTAGGCTTTAATTCTGAAAAATCCTGTACACTCGAAAAGGGCAAAGAAACAAAACAAAGCAGAAAGCCCTGTGGCATTGCTCCAGCGGTATTCTTCCAGGTTAGCGTCCACACATTAATCAACCTCCCTGGGCACCGTCATTCATCAGTTATGACTCCACTTCACAGAGCTGTCATGCAGCCCATATTTGACTATTTAGTCCACAAAAATAATCTCTTTTTACTGCATGTGTTTTAGCACATAGTACATGATGATAACACCTTCCATTTATATAGGGTATTAATGTTTTGCAAAGCCTTTAACATCCATTATTTTATTTAACTCGACATCTTGTAAGAGACTCATTTGTCTTTGAAAAGGCAGCTTTGAAGAAATTTCCAAATTTGATTTGAAAGCTTACTTTCCCAGCTACCAAGAGTCATCACCAAAAGCAGAGCTTCTGTCTGTGATTGCTTTTAGGTAATCGCTGACGCGGTCACATCTCTGAATGCTTGTTGCAGAGGGCAAGGCAACCTTGACCTTGAGATCAAGCTCATGTACTCTCCTTTCCTCCCACTGCATTGAAAGAAATCTATTTAAGCTAAATCCTATGCTTTTGCACATTCAAAATTCCAATGCAGTTACCAAAACTGTACACCTACCTTCCCTTGAACCCATAACCCATAACACTGTGGGTCACCACCCCAACTTAATCAGGGTGCATTTGAAGGATTAGTGGTTCCTGGTATCCTCAATTGATGCTCTCCTCAGTGGGACAAAGACCACTTTGCCTGGGATGTACCTGTTTTTTTTTTTTAAACATGATTTTTTTAATAGAAATTCTTTTTTTCTAATCTTTTATTTATTCATTTTCAAGCAGAGAGAGAGACAGACAGAAAGAGAGAGAGAGAGAGAGAGAGAGAGAGCACCAGGGCCACCACCTTGTGGGTCTGGCTTATGTGGGACCTGGGGAATTGAATCCGGGGCCTTAGGCACTGGAGGCAAGTGCCTTAACCACTGAGCCATCTCTCCAGCCCTGTACCTGTTTTTATTTATGCATTACTTGGACTTCATTTGGATTCTGAGATGCCATGAAAATATATCAGGGGTTCAAAGACAAGCACAGAGGAGATGGGATGGCCTCGCAAGGTTCCTGCTTGCAGATCCTTGACTTGGTGTCTGTCCTAACATTCTCCATGTACCAACAGATCACTTCACTCAGAATCGTAGGCTTTTTGTCAGCCCTCGAAGGAAGCTGAGACTCGCATACACATCTGAAGACTAATATTTTCCCTACTTTCACCAGCCATAATCTTTCATTTCAGGTCTGTTTAGGTCTCCATGTGCCTCATTCTTCTTTTCCTAACTTTCCTAAGAAGTTTACTCACTTAACAAACATTCATATCATCTTAGTATTTATCCTGCAGATATTAAACAAATTAGTTCATTAATCCTAATAACAATGCTCACTGATGTAATTTTTGAATACATTTTTTCTATTTTATTTATTGATGATTTTCATATATGTACATAGACTACACTGACCATAATTCCCTCTCGTTAGCTTCTCTTGGCCCCATCCACCTTCTGCCGGACCTCATCTTCTTCCCATCTAGCACTCTTCCACATTTTTTTACTGTTCATGATTTCCTTTATGGATTTGAAATGAAGACTACAATTGTAATACAAAATCAGAAAACAAACTGTCAAATATCTAAACTTTCTTGAAGCATTCCTGTTTATGCAAGTCAGAAGTCAGTATTCCAACTCTGAATATTCCCAAACTGTCCTAGGCAGGGTGGATGTCATAGTTAACAAAACAACTGCTAATTATGTGTGTTATGTGCCCAAGAATTCCTCTTCTCCAAATAAGTTCAAAGCAACTATGGGTTCATTACATATCTAAGATTTCCCAGATCAAATCCCCAAATAAACCATCATTCTTCCAGTTGAATTTCACATAAACACATGCTTAAACTGAGTTGGAATGCCTCCATTTACATTCCTTTCTCTCTCTCTCTCTCTCTCTCTCTCTCTCTCTCTCTCTCTCTCTCTCCTCTTTTGGTTTGTTTTTTATTAGAATGCAAAGAATTGGGTTTCCTTATGGTGTGTCCTACCACAGAGATACATATATACCCATGTTCATTGCCTCCCTATTCACAATTGCTAAGAAATGGAATCAACCTAAATGTCCATCAACTGAGGACTAGAGAGTGAAAATGTAGTATATGTATATGCATACATTTGGATTTTATTCACTCTAAAAGAGAAATGAAATTATGAAAATTGTAGGAAAATGAATGGACTTGAAAAAAAAAATCCTACTAACTGAAGTAATCCAAGCCCAGAATGACAAAAATCACACGCTCTGTTTTATATGTGGATCTTAACTTTTACTGTTTCTGTGTAATTATGGGGGTGTAAGACTGTATTCAGTGCTATGGGTGGAGATAAGGGGGCCAGGAGAGGGATACATGAAGTTGTGAGAAGAGAGAAAGGGCAAAAGAAAACACGTAGTGTGAAGGAGGAAAGAGGGTTGGTTGGGGGGCGCATGAAGACAGAGTGAAGAGGGGAAAGTTGGAAAAGGAAACAAAACATTTTGTCTGATGTAATATTTATTCATTTTGTAAACAAGGAAACCAAAGTAGAGAGAATAAGTAACTTACGCAGTTTGAAGCTCAGTGACCAATCGGTATGGGACTCTGACCACCAAGGTCTGGAGTCCACACCCTCACTGAAACTCCACTCTGCCTCTGTGTTCTGTCTGCAGGGACCAAGCAAACACGAGCATCCCACCTGAAGCACCCAACGCTATGACAAAGCCACTCATCCTCCATGTGGGAGGGAACGTAGTCACATCATCATTTTCAAAAGATTTTGGAAGCATATTCCTTTTGAAGACTTGTGGTGTTTACTTAGGCCCCCTGGTCTTCCTGAAGTCCAAGGGCATGCCACTTTTCTGCCCAAGTCATCTCTTAAGCATTAGTGTACACCAACATTGGCATCAGTAGCTGGTGACTGGTGAGAATGGAAAGAAAAAATGAATAAAATAACGTGAACTCATTGAAAATGCATTCCACAGACCTTAGCATTCCCGTATTCTGCCCAGAATGTGACTTTTGCATTAATGCTCATGAGCAACACATGACTCACGAGGTGAATACAGAGTCTGGATTTGGGAGAATACAGAGATGAAATAGAATAAAAGAAGCATACCACACTATGGCAAAACAAGGTCGCTCTGAGATTTTTCTCTTGGAAGGAAAAATAACCCTTTTTGGAAAATATAAGAAAGAAAAATTTAAAAATAAATAAAATACACAGCTCTAGCATATCCTTCATATACACTGACCTGCAGCAGTAAAAGCCCAGGACATCCCCAACCTTAGGTAGACCCTCCATTGATCCAGTCTCTACACTGATTGCATTGTTTTATTATCTCATGCTGCTTAAGAAATATCTAGTAATGTATTGGCCTAAAATAGTTATTATCTCCATGGTCAGTGAAGGACAGGAAATTTCTGTCAAAATAACTCACACCCATTGATTTTGCAAGAAACCAGGCTTTGCATTTTATTAACTGGCTCTGAAGGGCAGAGAAAAAAAGTGAAAAAAATCCAACCCTTCCCCCATCTCTCTATTCCTCCCTGCCAGTGTCCTCACCTCCACCCAGCTACACACACATGCATTGTGCTCCCCATAATCAAGTCTCTCTCCACTCTTAACGCTTGTTACCTTACACCCGAAAAACATGGCTTTCAGTTCCTAAAAATTCAACAAGTTAAAGTTTCCTAGTGCAAAACTGGCAAAAATCACAGTATGCTTCATCATGAAAATACCATTTTGCATTTTGGAAAGTATTTTTTTCAAGACTCTGAAGCACATACTAGAGTTACCAATAAGTACTATGCAATTTTATTCCTTCTTATAAATACATAATATTTCACATTTCTAATATATCTCTGCTAGTCCTTAAGAGACGAAAATCATTTAGTTATAGCCTATACCCAAGTTTTGTCAATCAAAAATAAATTTGTAAAGAGAGAGGAGATACTTCAAATACAACCTTTTGTAAGCATCTAGTGAATGCGTGACAGAGAAAGCACCGGAATGGAGTAAGGAGGAGAAATGGAATGTTTAGAAAGTAAACTGTCATTCTCTGGACCATGTATCAAAATATATTAAGGTATATAGATCTAAAAATTAAATATTAAAAAACAAATTCCTATGAATATTTAGCATTCTGAGGAGGCAATAATTCCTAAAGAATAAAAGGCATGTACATAACTGTGATTTATTTTGCTAGATGATTCTTAATTTCTAAATATTTAAAAATAGTATCAGTCTAGTTTTAAAACTATATTGAAGGTATATTTCACAACATTCTAGCAAACTAAATGTTACCTACGAGGTTTTTGGAAAGCTTATGCTTAGTAAGAAAATGCTAAAGCATTATGACGATAATGGGCAAAGAGAATAAACAGACTGAAAAGACATCAATAATTGACTAACACAGAATACAAAGGGTTTGCATCCACAATTTAATCAGCGTTGATTGACAGTATTAATTTAATTTTAATATTTTTTTATTTAAATACTTGTGTTTACATTAAGCACATACTAACTTTTTTCTTGACATGGTTCTCTAAAGCATACAACATAACAACTGTTTACATAGCTATATAACATTCACGTTATATTCAGCATTATTACAAGTATAAAGATGAGTTAAGAAGTACATAGGATCCATGCAAATACTATACCACTTTCTATGACACACTTGAACATTGGCAAGTTTTGCTATTCACAGAGGTCCTGGAACCACATCCTTAAATCCTTAAAGAGAGGGGGACGACAGTAGTTCCGCCTTACTAAAAATCAAAGAAACACTAATGTTAAAATTACTTTTTAGGCTGGTATTGTAGCTCAGTTAGTAGAGTGCTTGTCTGGCATGCATGAAGCTTTGGATTTGATCCCAGCATAGCATGAACTTAAGAAGTAGGGACAGAATAAAATCAAAAGTTCAAGATCATCCTCAACTACATAATAAATTCCAAGACAGACTAAGCTACATAAGACATACATATATGTGTGTGTGTGTGTATTCAAGTCTCTTATTGGAAGATTTAGAATATCAAAATTTTCAATTGTGGTGATGTGAAGGAAACATAATTTTAAACATTGTGCCTTGTACAAATTTGTGTGATCTTTATTAAAAGTAGTCTAACAGTAATGATCAAGA
>PVHP010015019.1:0-38156 GCA_004024765.1 Zapus hudsonius
GGTTATTTGATTTTTTGTGGCTATGCCAGAGGAGGCGATGCAATGTTGGCAACATTGATAATGCCTGTTCTCTGTTGAATGCTAAGAACTGTGAGAAGCACTTCACATGACCTCATATTCGCTCATGTCAAGATGGAGAGACTGAAACTTGAAAGGAAGTCAAGTGGAAGTTACTTTGAGACTTAGCCCAGGACTGTCACACAAAAATGTATGAAAGCTCTGGTCATGCATACTGCCTCCTAGAGTTGTGTGGTCTAAGGGCCCCAAACAAAGACTCATTTTTCAATAACTTTGAAGTTATAGAATTTCCCAAAATGCTTTGAAATAAAGAAACTGCCACCAGACATTCCAGAACTATGAATTTCCGATATATACTAGTGAAAAGGAAAGAGTTTGGAAATTACAACAGCTTTCACACCATTTTTTTTCTATTGGTTGATAGGTTGCTCTTACCATAGGTTGAATAAGAATGGGTAGGCAACCAGTAGCAGCCTAGGTTTCTTTTAATTCTACTACCCTCTAGTCCCCCCTTTCCCTTCCCTTTCCTTCTCTCCTCCCTTCCTTCCTCCCTCTCTCTACCCCTCACTCCCTTTCCCCCACTCTTTCTTCTTTTTGATTTGTTTTTCTTTTGAGACAGGGTCTCCTGTAACCCAGACTAGCCTCACAATTGCTAATATGACCAAGGCTGTCCTTAAACTTCTGGTCTTCCCGCCTCTACCTTCCAAGTGCTGGGATTACGGGCGTATACCACTACACCCAGCTTCTTTCTTTAAAATAATAATTTTAAAGCCTAAAAGGAAATCAATGTCCTACTGTGAGCACTGACCCCCTTCACTTTCACTATTGACAGTTTTGGAAGACAATGGCTTCATTTTACCCAATATATTCTCTTAATCTCGCCTGGGTAATTCATTGCTTATTAAACTTTCTTCTTGTATCAAAGGCCTTCCAGGATAAGATAGTACTTCATTTAAATTAAAGATAAAGGTCGTTGAAACAGAAGTAGTCTTTAACCAGCCAACCCATCAATAAGGTAGTAGTTGGTGTTACGCAATTCTGGTCTTGGCACTTGTACAGCAACTGGCCTTTTCTAGGCCAGTGGTTCTTAACCTAGAGCCCAAGAACTTGGGCTGGAGGAGGATAGCATCTATGCCAGTCTAGCAATTGATGCAAATTTTGCATGCATGAGCATTTTGAGATATACTCAAAGGTGCCTGGCATGTCTGTAAGCTAACAACTACCACTTTGAGACCTAATAAATGAGTTACCACACTTTTCTCCTTTGTATCTCAAGGGGAGACTCCATCCTGGCAGGGACAACGATGGCATGAGCAGAGGGGTGGACATCATCTCCGCCACAGCACTGGAAACAGCGGCAGGAAGGTGTGCCAAATACTGGCAAGAGGGAGCTGGCTTATAACCCCCATAAGCCCTCCCCAACAACACAGCTCTAGTGAGGTTCTAATTCCCGAATTGCCATCAGCTGAGGATCGATCTATCAGAACACATTCATTTGTTTGTGGGGGACACCTGGATCAAACCATGACAGTGACAATAAAATATCCAAGACATTACAAATGTTTGTTATTTGCCTTAGAGAAAACTAGAACTTCATCTTGGTAAAGATGTAATATTAGAGAGAAAAGGTCAGACATCTAAAAGCAAGGGGCTAGAGATATAACTCAGTGGTAGAGCACTTGCCTAGCCATTGCCTAGCATATCAGAGGCTTTAGTTTTAATCCCCCATAAAATAATCCCCCAATATACACAGGCTATAAGTAAAATTTCCAGATGTAATTAAATGAATTTACTTGCCCAACAAGGTCCAGATCTGTTTCTCAACTTTTCTCCTCCTTTGAATGATCTGATGTGGGTTACTTCTCTTCTCTGGACTACTGTTTCTTCATCTGAAAAATAAAGATTTCATTGAAATAATACACTGAAAGATGTTGCTAGGCTTTAAACTCTTTCATCTGTAAAATGCCATTAAACCATTTAGATAGGTAATTTCCCATGGGCTGGAGAGATGGCTCAGTGGCAAGGCATTTGCCTGCAAAGTCTAACAACCTAAATAGGATTCCCCAGTACCCACATAAAATCAGATGCTGAAAGTGGCAGAATGCATTGGAGTCCTTTTATAGCATCTGGAGGCTCTGATGTGCCTGTTCTCTGCCTCTCTTCTCTCTCCTTGCAAATAAATAACAAAATAAAAGCTTTTTTTGTTTTAAAAAAAGACAATCTCCCATAAAAGTCTGGAATGTACCATAAATGAGCATAAAGGCATATGCTTGTGCTATTTAAAAATATTTTTAGGGAATGTCACAGTTGAAGAACATTTCATTGACTGGTAACTTGTATCCTGAGGACTGTACAGTGCCACAGGACCAGGCATAAGGAGGTAGGACTCTTTCAACTTCTGTTGAGTGGCTTCCTTTTAATCTGCTTTGTAGAATGGGTTTTGTGATTGGCAAGATGAAGATGTCTTCAATACTGAGCCCTGGGCTTTGATTTGTGTTCTGTTCACTGTAGCTTTTTTAACCCACTTGAATTAAGTCGCGGAAATTGTGGACGATCACATTTTCAGATGATCCCAACTTATAAGGCAGAGGTATCAAACAGTGATCAAGAGGGCAAAACTTTAAGGCCCTGTTCTTTTTGTTCTTTAGTTCCAAAGTTAATTGTCCAAGTCTGGGAGGAAGGTTTGGCTTAAGGAGTTTAAATAAAAATATAAAGAATTTCTTGTGCACACTGAGGATACCCAAAACACTCTGAAGCACAAACCCAGAGACTCTCAAGATCTCAATAATAAAGCAGAGTTAAAACTTACCCACCATGACTCAGGGCAGTCTGTGGAAGAGGGTATGGGAAGATTGTAAGAGCCATGGTGGGGGAGAACTCCCAGAGACATTGCCCACCCCCTTATTAGCAACACATAGAAAAAAACCTGACTACTTCTTATACAATTCATAATCCCTATCCTAAGGACTGTTCCAGCAATCCCACTGAGGAGGGCCCCCAGTGTGTTGGGGACAGGGAGGAAGGAAATGGGGATACCTTCCAAGACTTGTTCATACAATGTATCTAATTATTAATAATAAATAAGTTAAAAAAGAATTTCTTAACTCCAAGTTTATTATAAGCCAATAGTGTTATGATTTTGTTAAAAATAAAATATTGATTTATCTGATCAATATCCTTAGATATTTATAAAGTATGGTAAAACTGTTGAGAAAAAGGGGCCACAGCTCTTCTTAGCCATTCGCAATGGTCTCTCCAGTCAGCTGAACATATACACCAAACAGTCTGTAAAGTACCTAACATTCTGTAAAGTTTCCTATGGGAATGTGGTAGGAAGATCTCAGGGGGATAAGAAACAATGGAAGTCTTAAGAGATCTAAATGCCTTTAAATGATACCACAGGCTAACATGGATGAGAAGGTTTAGAACTGCTTTATTATTTTCAGAGGCAAATCTCAGAAAAAGGTCACCAGTAAGAGCTGTCCAAAGGAGGGAGAAATGGGGCTGGAGACGGAGTTCAGTGATAGACCACTTGCCTAGCATTCATGAGGCCCTGAGTTTTTTTTTTTTAATTGTCCATATTATTTAGTGGGCAAACAATGAGTTGTTATCCCCAATTCCCCAATGCCCCCCCTCCCCATCCCTAATCAGCTGGATATCCTCCTCCATGGTCATCTGGATCCGTCCTTGTGACAGGGAACCATTGATTGCCTAGTACTCATCCCGGTCCTCCTGGCCCAAGTGTGTTGTTACTGAGGGGTGCCATGCCTCTGGACTGTCTCCCCCACCACGGCTCTCACAATCTTTCCGCCCCTCTTCCGCTCAGTTCCCTGAGTCGTGGTGGATGAGTATTAAAGCTGCTTTAATGTTGTGAGCTTAGGGGTCTTTGTGTCGAAAATCGTTGGTTTCTGTCTCACTGGCTTATCCTGTGTTGATTGAATGGCTGTGGCTGTGGGTCCTTTGTTCATCCTGACATTCTCTGTGAGGTTCCATATGGATCCTCCACGATATGACTGTGGTGGCTCATCTCTTGCCATGATCTCAGCTATTGGAGGCCCTGAGTTTTATCCCTGGCACTGAAAACTCAATAAACAAATAAACCTAGAAGATAAAGGGGGAAGGGTCACTTGAGGGCTCCATTAGGGAGATGGTCAGGCAGAGAATAAACACTTTCTGTAGGCTGGAGGAAGAGCTTGAAGTTGGCAAACCAGGCCTTGCTATTTCACGTTCTCAGGATGCTGCGTAGCCTCTCTGAGTATCAGTTCCACCATCAGTAGCATGAAGTTGAATCATCATTTCGGAATGATGGTAAAACTTACACCACACAGTGCCGGCAAGGGGTAGAGGGCTTAATTATGCCTGGTGCAAAGGCTGAGAAATAGTAATTTTGAATCCCAATTATTGTCTGTTTCTTCTATTTTCTATCTATTCCCCCCCCCCCCAACTCCTGTCTGAGAGATTCCTTTCTGGTCACTCTCTTGAACCTTTGGAGGCATGTGATTTAATGGATGCATAAGGTGATAATAGCTGATGAGTTTGGAAGGAAGATTTCTCAGAAGGAAGTTAATAGGTCACAATGGTACAATTTTATATCTGTTTCTTTTCCATGGAAGAGACCTAGGAAATGACTCCCCTCATGCCCAAAATTTTAACCTGATTTTCCCGACAACCAGATCCAGACTAGACCAACTTGGTTGACTTTTTTTTCAAAGAATTTTAGGCAATAAAACACCGTAATTAAAATGTTAAGGCCCAAGTTCTCCATTGTAGAGTAGATAGATATCTCTGCAACTCTGAGGACTGAGCAGGGCTGGCCACTAGAATATTGGGTCTGTCATATCTTCCCTCTGTACCTAACTTGTCTACCACTAAAGTGGTCCTGAGTTAACACACTTATTCTTTTAGTAAAGGAGACCTAGTTTATTATTCTTAGAAGATCAAACACACATAGAGCTTTTCAGGTTTCCTGACAAATAGTATCTCCTAGCATGGAGGGAGTGAGTGAATTGCCCTGAGTGAAGTGAGGGAGTCCAGACTTCTAGCTCCCCCCACCCCATCCCACCCGCACTCCAACCCCATGCCGAGTAAACAGTTCACATCAAATTGTGTGTTTCTCACTCAGTTCCTTAATGACTTTGGTCTTTTTTTCTGCCTAAAAAGCAAATTTGTATTCATCAAATGAACTATTCAAAGTTAAAACTCTTTCTAAGAAACACATGAATATTATAATTGATTTTTAAGTAGTTCTAGAAACAGGAAGCCACCAAGAATCTAGCTAATCAGAACTGGCTTTAGCATGTGAATGATAGTCACATCTTGTTATCTCTAGAGTGTTGTCATTTTCATGATGACAGATAACAGGTTTCATGATTAGTTGAGATGATTCATCTCAAGTATGATGAGGACCAGGGCTATTTAACATGCGGCATTGACAAGGTCTGTGGAAATCTAGAAATCATTAGCGTTTAGTGAGTAGTCATGACAGTCTATCTGACTATTAAATTTAGAGCTCAGGACATGTTTGTAAGTGTTGTTGAATTTTGTTTTCATCCTATGATACTAAGAGTACAGTGCATCTCTACCTGGTTCTATCTGAGTTTTATCATTTGAACATGTGTGCTAATGGGTCATGGAAACTTGATTTAAAAGTAATAGAGTTAGTTTTCTATAATTTAAAAAAATTCAAATTTTATTTTATTTGTGTGTGTGTGTGTGTGTGTGTGTGTGTGTGTGTGTGTGTTCGTATGTGAGTGTGGGCATGCATGTGCCATACCATGAGTGCAGAGTTCAGAGACCAACTCTTCGGTTGGTCCTTGCCTGTCTACCTTGCCTGGTCTTCCTGTCTTTGAGGCAGGAATTCTTGCTCTGGATTTTCACTCTGTGTGTTCTCCAGGAGCTCAGAAACCTGCCATGGCTTCAGGCATTTTCGTGTGGCCTCTGGGGATGGAACTTGGAGACTCCAGCTTGGGTGGTAAGTACTTCTCCACTGAGGCATCTCCCCAGTTCTATTTTACAATGCTTTTAAACAAGGAATCGGTTATTCATGTTCCTTAGAGTTTATAATGGCTAAGTATTAAAAGAGTTTTTAATTATTTCTAAATTTATGGTCAGTATGTTTGTTGTCAATATGTTTAACTTGAAAGCTTTAGAGAGAACAAATGTAAAATACTTAAGGGGGAACATTATTATTTTACCTTCCTTAAGATGTGTAGGTCATTGTTAGGTGACAACTATTTTCTCTCAATTGTATATACTTTAAAAATTGCTCTAGAGGCATGGCCAGGAGAACCTGGCTGAACACTAGGCTATCCATGGTCCCCTGTCACAAGGACTGATACAGACGACCCATGGAGGAGGATATTCAGCGGAGTGGGGAGGGGAGGGCAGTGGGGAATTGGGGATAATAACTTATTGTTTGCCCACTGAATGTTCTAACTCATTATGGACAATAAAAAAATGCAAAAAAAATTTTAAAAAATTGCTCTAGAAAGAGCTCAGTTAAGCAGACCTTCATGACAATTTGAATGATATTGCATTTTGCATGCTAGTTTAAAATTAGTGAAAGTAGATGAATAAAGATAGTCTCTAGGGTAGAAGAGTATGTTGACAATTTAGGAGAAATACCGTTGCTATGCAAATAATCTTTGGTTTTTAAACAAAAGAAAGAAGGTGTTTTTTTAGACAATGTTTTGCTACATACCCCAGGTTGGTCTCAAATTCATGATCCTCTAGCCTCTCCAGTTTTGGGACTATGTTTGGGCCACAAAAATATTCTCTGCTTAGTACTTTTGACCCCTGTTACAACTAGACTTGCTATTAAAAAAACAAAACATACCTTGAAATATCACAATAAAATTATAAAACATCCTATAAAATATAGACACCTACAATTTAACCATTTAAAAGCATATGTATGATTGACATGTTGGAATTTTTTTCTATGTATTTTTTGTTTTAAACTCAGCTGGAATAGCATGCATTTAATACCATATCCTGAGTTTTTTCAATTAATTTCACTCAAAAGGATTTTCCCCTATTTTTGTACAGATTTTAAATTCACCTTTACTGACTACATTAGGCTAAATTTCAAATTAACACAAATGTTGAACTGCTAAAGTGAGTCTAGCACTGTGCTGGATACTGAGGAGATCACATGTCTGTATGCTCTATGGGAGGACAACAGAAGGTGGACATGTGATATGTACAAAAAAATTCCATTTGGGTTCTAACTGTGTGTGTGTGTGTGGGGGGGTCTGGGATCTACCCTGGGCTTTGTGCATAGTTAGCAGCCACTCTACCACTCAGCTACCCTCCCATCCCCTTATTTTGATGTTATTATTCCTAGTGCCACGTTCTTGAGTTGTTCACTTAGCTGCTGGTAATTAGCCAAGGCAGGCAGGAAACAGGTTCAGATATTTGTGAAGATATTGTACAATTTAAATCTGCTATACTTAAAAAGCTCACCTCTGCAGTCCTCTCTCCAAATGGGAATAGCAGTCATGTGTTAATGGTAAGGACAGAAGGTTCTGCCTCATTGAGAAGAAAGCTTTTATTTCACCCCAGCCTGGCCATGTGTGACAAGCACCACTGTGGATATTGCTACGCCTTCTGTCATGAGTGGTAGCTACCAAGTCAGAGATCCTAGGGCCAGCAGAGGCTGTCGTTTGGCATAACAATAGTCTAAAAGATATTTGAGATTCTCTTTGGATCACTTGGTTTGGTGAGGGACTCACTAAAGTCACTAGGTTTTCATAGGCTGCCCACAGGCTAGCTCTTTCTTTATCTCATTCAGTAGGTAATAAAAGTTATAGATAGCTCTATCTATAGTGAGTATCTATCTACAGTGAGGAGGCACTGTAATAATTTTGACTATAGGTCTTACACAGAAAAGATTATTAGATATTTCAAGGGAAGCAAAAGAGGCAATTTAATGCCCTTAGGTTTGGGTGAGACTCAATTTCAAATGGGATTTGTTTTCACTTGTCTTTCTTCTACATGAGTGAACTCTCACCAACACTTATTGAGAATGACATTCTGTGATGAACAGTGAGAATGTTCCAGAACTGGTACTTTACTTCTATGGGGGTGGGTTTGGGTGACAGAGGGCAAGAGAGACATGACAGCCAAGAAAAGATGCTTTGACAGCCTTATCTTGAGCTTTTCCCCATCTTTCTCTAGTTCTTGTCATGGTCTTATTCAATATTCTACTTAAACTTCTCCTCTCAATTTCTTTCTAATCTTTTTTTTTTTTTAACAGATCTTACATTCAACATGATAACTTTACCTTAGCACGACTGGCTGACATACTTTGATGTTACAATGGAGCTGAAAGAGCAGGAGGCAGTACTTGAACCTCATCCTGGAAGCTGTTCTGATCTCATAAAGATTTTAGGTACCTACTGAGCAGTTTTTGTTCCAGAACGTCATTAAGAATTTTGTAAGTATTACCTTATACATTCACTTAGCAATGCTATATGTGAAGCACTGTTTCTATACTTATTTTTCAAATGTGAAAATCGAGGCATTGGCAAAGTTTAAAATTGACTCAAAGCACATACTCTTAAGCACTCTGTCAGGCTGCCTCTCTACACAAAGAATTTTGACCATAACCCACGAAATCATTCATTAATCCATTTATTTACCCATTCATTTTTCCAGTCATCAAGCCAGTTATTTAATCAAGTATTTTAACAAGAATGTGTTTGCGGGAGGTATAAATTTTAGTAAGATAAATATGGTTACTGTCTGAAGGCCATTTTCTTGAGAGAAGAGACAATTAGGTAAGTATTCCCCACTCCCATACTATGGCAAATGCTCTAGCAGGTGCATGTTGGGTACACTGGAGCATCAAAGACTTGTGGAAGGAAAAGAAAGAAGACAGGTCAGTGTTTTTTTGTTATTATCTCATTGTCTTCATCTATTTGTAGCAGAAGACATACTATGTGGTGGGGGATATAGCTCATTTGGTAGGGTGCTTACCTGATGGAAGTGAGGCTCTGATTCCAGTCCCCAGTAATACACACACACACACACACACACACACACACACACACACACACACACAGATACACACACACATTGTTCAATCTCTAGAAGGAAAGATTTTTGAAGTTTGGCTTTGTGTCATGCCTTTCCCCCCATGCCTGACATGTAGCATCTTAAAATCTATTGAGTAAATTAATGAGAAATCTTATGTTCTATTACAACAGGGGTCTTTTGATTTATTTCTATTTATACTCTTAAGCTCCTTAAATATTTCTCCTTTAAGCTCAAAATAACTGTTCCCTTTGACTTACAAAATCTGTTCCCTGCTTCTTCAAAGCTTCCTCTAAAAGCTCTATTCCAGGAAAGTTGCTGCACCCATTGTGTATAATTAGAACAAGGCCTCCTTCAGGTACCTTTTAAGTCAGGTGCACTGAGTAAAATTTCTGGGACAATGGAGTGACAGAGAGATGCTCTTACTTTCCCCTGTTTGTCTCCCAGCAGATCTGTAGACTTCATGCTCTCTTATCTGACTTTGTGAAAAACATGCTTTCCTCTTTCTTTTCAGTATGGCTACACTTTCCTTCCCTCAACTTCTCTCCCTCTTCTACTCTTTGAAAGCTGCTAACTTTGGGGAATCAGATTTTCATTTTTGAAGTACAATCCCTTGTAAGGCTACATGAATCCATGGAGAAGCCAGAGAAAAATGCCCAAAGAAACTAAAAGTCCAGGCAGCCAATTTCCCTGGCTGAGAATTTGTTATCAGAGCACATTGTTTTATTTTGGTTGTAATTCTTCAAACAGGTGTTTGGTTCTATCTTCTTTCTGCCTGCCTGGAATGTGTTGAGTATAATATTTCCTTAAGGAAACAGTGGAATATTTGGGCAGTAAAACAATCCTGCTGGTTGAAGCTAATGTGAAGCGGAAACAAAACTCACTGATGAGAAGTGAGTCTGAAGCTGGAAATCCGTGTGGCAGAACCTCTTGCAGAACCACAGAGGCAAGGTTTGTATAGGACCTTTAAATTTCATAATTACAGAATCTTACTTACTAGCCTGATTTTACAGTTTAAAATGACACCCCATTCTCTTCTGTTTCATTTTTCTCCAGAGCTCTTCTATTCTAGATATGTAATAAATATATGTTGAGTAAATGAGTCATTAATCCAATGAAAGCAACACGAAAGCATAATAATTCAACCAGGCATGGTGGTACACTAGTATGTTGAGGCCGGAGGATCATGGGTTCAAAGGACTGCCTGGGTTACATTTGATACTGAGAAAGAAGGAAAGAAAGAAAGAAAGGAAGGAAGGAAGAAAGAAAGACAGAAAAGGAAGAAAGGAAGGAAGGAAGGAAGGAAGAACAAGAAAGAAAAGAAAGGGAGAGAGAGAAAAGATTAACTTTAATTTATAGACAGATGGTTAGACATTGAAAGTATTCAATAACTATCTTCTACTTGGACAAAATATGTTGTGTGATGCTCAAAGACTGAATGGATCCTATTTCCATGAACACAAATCATATGGATGGAACTATGAGCCCATGCTGGTGAGAACGGAAAAATGGTTTCCTTAAGTAGGTAGACTTTAGTGCCTAAAGCTAAGGGCACAGTTTGGTTTTGTGTGCTCATAATTGTCCTGGCAACATGTCCTCAGACGACCATGAGACTCTGAGACTCACTAGTTTATACCAGTTCTGGATGAAAGCATGTCATCCAATTCTATTGTTCTTCTTATAGGACAAGGAAGCTTGTGGGAACTGAAAACACAAGAGATGAATAGAGAAATGGATTAATTATTTAGGAATTTCTTCTGCCTTTGAGACTGTCATAATTACAGCAGATACTTTCCAGCAAGGACATGTCAGTGTGCAGAGGGGACAAGTGTCATGACTGTGGTTTCCAGAATCAAATGTAAGTGAATATGGGCTAATCTAAGGAGATGATAAGCCCACTTTTTACTGAGATTCAGACAGCCTCCTTACTCATCCAATGTGGGTCATAACCAACTCAATAATTGATCCCAATAACTGATAAAAAAAACTTCAATATAATGAATGGATGAGTTTAAAAAAGGATGTGAAATTGCAAGCGAATTCCCAACAGCAATGTATCAATGACATCTGATTTATTTCTGAACACAAGGAAAGCTGGGCAGGTAGGCAAACATATGCAAACCATGTAGCTGTGTAACACCTGTGCCAGTCTGGATTATTTCAATTAGGCCCTTAGGGCAAAAGCCTCAAATATAAAGCAATTGCTTCAGTGGTGCATGAGAATTTATGAACTCCAACAGTCTAAATTCCTTGTTACTTTAAGCCTTGAATAATGAATGCTCCTTATCATTGAACCAGGACCTCTAACATACTAGGCAAAGACTCTACCATTGAGTGACAGCCTTAATTCTTTCTTTATTTATTTTTGAGGTAGGGTCTCACTCTAGCCCAGATTGACCTGGAACCCACTCAATAGTTCCAGGCTGGCTCAAACTTGAACTCACAGCAATCCTCCTACCTTGGGAGTGCTGGAATTAAAGGGAGTGCCTCCATGCCTGGCGATTCTTTGTATTTTAAGACAGGGTCTTGGTAAATCTCCCTTTCTTATCTAAAATTTATATTCCTCTGCCTCAGCCTCCCATGTGCTGGGATTGCAATGTCACCACATCCAGCTATATCAGGTGTTTTATTTTTTTTAATCTGCCTTATTAATGCAGATATATGCAAATCATATAGTTACACCTAACCTGGCTTAAAGTATATAATTCAATGTTTTTACAACGTTCTCAGTTATACAACTATTACATTTAATTTTAGACCATTTGTATCATCAGCCAATGCATCTATTCACAGTCACTCTCCGTTTGTCCCCAAACCCATCTCCCACTCCAACCCTCAGCAACATCTCATCTACCTTCTGTCTCAGTAGATGTGCTGGTTTGGGACATGCTGTGCAGACACAATCATGCAACATGTGCTCTTCTTTCACTTAAGAAAACCTTTTCGATGCTCACCTACATGTATCAGCTATATTTATTTTATTATTGGACCATTCCACCACATACCACATACCACATTTGTTTACCCATTCAGCACTCAGTGGTTTCTGTAACTAGAATATAACTATATATATGCATGTACCAGTTCTTGTGTGGACATAAATTTTCACTTCTCCTGAATATATACCTACGAGTGAAATTGCTCTGTAATTTGGTAACTTCATGGGCAACCTTTTGAGGAACTACCAAACTGTTTTCACTGCATCATCTTAGATCTCAACTAACAATGACTGTCCTAACTCCTTCTCCCTACCCCTTCTCCCTCTCCTCCTCATGGCGCTGGAAATCACACCTGGGACCTTGAGCATGCCTGGCACACACTCTGCCATGGAGCTCTGCCCCTAGCTCTAATTACTGTACTTCATCCCCCAGATTTCTTTATTTGAGGTGGGCTGGGCTGATCTGTCATTATGGGCCTTTCTGTTTATAACCATTGAGGTGAAATTTCACCAGGATTTTGATTTTTATTTTTCTAATGAGATTAATCATAGTAAGCACCTTGCCATGCATTTATTGGCCATTTGTGCATCTATCACTGAGGAAATATGTATTCAAATCCTTCACTCCATTTAGAAATGGGCTGTCTTTTTGTTATTGAGTCCTTCATCTTCTGCCTTAAGGAGGGATGGGAGAGGCTGACTTCTCAGTTGTTTTGCCTGAGATTAAGTTTATGCAACACAGAGTTGAGGATGAGGGCAGTGGCCTGCTTCTCCCTGAATTATGCTGCCACTGTAGGCTAGGATCTAGGGTGAGAGGGACTCTGTATCTTCCAAGAGCAAAACACCATCCAGGTCAGGGGTGGAGTGCCATCAGACCCAGCTGGAGAAGGGTGGAGAGAAGGACTGTGGTGCAAATGTCATAAACTCTTGGTGCTCTCACTGAAATGCTATGGATTCGCTTGACTCAATATTTCTTTATTGGCTATTATCCAGAGATAACTTTTATCAGTTATTGTTTTGTAAGGAGTGGGTTCATAAAGCTTCTCACATCATTGTTTAGGAGATTGAGTCTGGTTTTGATGATTTTTAAATGAAGACTCTGTTACTTGAATACTTGTTGGTTTATGCTGGCTTTGTATAGATAATTTTATTGATAGGATTATGAAAGAGAATTTTTATCTAAAAATTCCAAATCTGTAAGCAATTTGGCTAAGAAAACCAATAGGAGCTGAAGACTGGTTTACTTTCCACTTCATATCCAGTAAATTTCTGAATCCATGTGCATGTGTCTCAAACTTTCTTAGTTGATTGCTATTCAACAGCTTTATAAAGATATTTGGAAAGTGAGATTTGGCAAGTGAGATACTAAAATTTGTTGTTGTTAGTAATCTATGTCCAAGGTCATTACAGCTTTTGGAAGTCATTAAAACAAGGCTACGTTGAAAAGCACAGGAACAATTCAGATATGAAAATCAAGTTATGAAGCTTTCAACAGTTTCCTGCATACACTTCAAAAGTTCTTTAGTGAAAAATAGCCATGAACTTATTAATGTTTTTAATTCAAAATAAATACAGTGCTACAATGTCTTTTAGAAAAACAACCATCCCAATTTCCCCAATGCATTTGTTTAAGATTGAGTTGTCCCAATTCCTGAAGTTCTTGATTTGAGCATGAATTGGGCTGAGCTGTGAACTGACAGCCAGTTGAAATTTATCCACTTAGTTAAGTCTAGAATGATCCTCAATTTCCCACTCTGTCCCCCCTCCCCAACTCTGTGGCAGAGTTAACCATAGACTCCTTGAGTGTTGGGGTTATTAATACTCCTATAAGCATCTTTGAGAAAATATATGGTGATTAATTTAGTCCTTGCTGTCTATTCTTCACCCCGCTGGTAGTTGACTTGTGTGTACCACTACCTACAGTAGCCCATGAGCAAAAAAAAAAAAAAAAAAAAAAAAAAAAAAAAAAAAAAAAAAAAAAAAAAAAAAAAAAAAAAAAAAAAAAAGACTACAAAATTAGATGAACATTACTACTCTGGAATTCCATTCCCTGAATAGTTATTAGTGAACCATACCAAGAGATAGTAAAAATCATATAATTTTCTTTTGGCTGGGAAAGTTTCAGTATCAAAGTTTGGCTTCTGTTGTGAAACATCTTAGTTTCCAACATAGTAAAAGACAAATGGGGGAAAAACGCATCCAATTCTTAAAGTTGTAATGTAGTTAAATAATGATCAATACATTGCATTAAAATTTAGTATTAATTTCCCCCTAAAGAGAGGGATTCTATGTTACGAAAGCGACTTTAGCCTGGAAGTAGGCATTTTGGAAGATGCTTACCTCCTGGTCTTAGCAGAGCAGGGATGCTGCCGCTCCTCCCCAGCTGCTGCGAGCTGCCCACTGCGCCGGGCACCTCCAGGCTGCCAGAGTTAGGTGTTAGGGGCCCGCCCTCTGCACTATTGCTAAAACTCCGATTCTGCCAAACTGATTCCGGTGATTAATAATTGACAAAAGGAAAACACTCTTACGCAAACTTGCATCCAACCGCAGGGCTCTCGGCGGTGGTGACTCCTTCCAGAAGAGAATGCTGGCTGCACCACTCCCCTCCCCCCTGGCTCTCAGGTCCCAACTTCCAGGGGCGCTGCCTCTGTGTCCTGGGAGATCACACAGCCCTCGGAGAGATGCAGCCCGGAGACTTCTGCATGTTCAAATCCTCTCCTCCGTAGCTGCACCGCACTTCTCGGGGAGGTTAGACTCCCAGGAGGCGACGCAGGCAAAGCCGGGGCTCCGAGAGCCACCTCGGCTGGCTGCCGCAGTGGAACCCCGGGCGAGCCGAGGCCGGGATGGGGAGGAGAGGCGCCTCCCCCACGCACTTCTTGGGGGTGCTCCCGGTGGGGTGCGATGGAGCCGGGATGGAAGAGGAGTAGGAGACGGGGAGGAGGACGAGGAGGACGAGGCGGATGAGCAGGAGGCGCCAAGGTGAGCGCGCTGGGGCTTCCACCTGCCCCGCATCCATCGGGGAACTCTGCTCACCGCGGAGCTAGCTCAGGGCTTCGGCCGGCGACATCTCCGCGCAATTGTCCACAGCAACCTAACGAAGCCAACCTTTTAGCACTGCAGCTAGTTTTGCTGCCTTTGAGCCATCAAAACGCCTCCCCTCCCCTCCCCCCGTGGCGATCACCTTGCTTCCCCAGGTGGATCTGGAGGTTAATGGTTGACAGCTGCCCCCACCCTGCCTGTCCCGGGGAGGGGGGTCTAGATAGATGGGGATCGTGCCTGGGGACCTCGTGTGTGCTCACTCACAAGTGCAGAGAATTCATTCGGGCCCGACTGCGGCAGGAGGGCAAATTGGAAGAGAATGGGAGGCGGCGGGTGGTGCAGGGATGCCGGCTGGGGAGCCTGCCCGGCGCCCCGCATCTTCCCGGGAAAACCGCATTCAATCGTCTATCTCTTCTCTGGCTTCAGTTTGACCCCGTGGCTGCCCTTTTGGGCAGCACCTGACATTCAGCTCCCACTGCCCAGCGAGGAGGCCGGGCCAAGGTGCCCAAGCGCCAAGGAGCGCTGCTGGCAGGGTTCTGCTGGCTCTCCAGGCACCCTTTCAGCGCGATCTCAGCGGCCAGCCACCCAGGGGGACTCTCGCTATTGGCGCCGGTGTCTCCATGCAGGAGACAGGGTGTCCCCAACGGGGGAGATGAAGGTGCTTGTGGGCAGGGCAAGGAGCCAGTGGAACACCTGCCAGTGTTGGCCTCCTTCTTCAGCTCTTGTGTGTATTAGCACTTTGGCTACTATTTTCATTTCTTAGTCATTTTATGTTGGTCACATTTCTTCCTCTTGGCTTCCCCCCCCCCCCCACACACACCTTGCGATATTGGCAGGGAATATATGACCACCTATGGCTATAGAGGAGGAAATAGAAACTCTGAGAAGTGACTCATCTAGGGTCACCAAGTCCATTTGTGGTAGGGCAATACTCTTCACACGGGTTTCTAGATATTGTTTGTTCTCTCATACCCTCGTTGGAGAGATGGTGATACCATCTCTCATGTGATTGTACATTTGCGGAATTACCAAAGCAGGTCTTCCTGCCACAGTTGTGCAGAATGACTAAGAATCTTTTGCAACTACTTTAAATAGAGATTAGGAGGAAACCAGCTGCAGGTAGGAATGTCCAGACCATTAATTTCAGATAACATCCATACAACACAGCCACTTACAGGCATGCCTTTGTGTATATCTATACACCCCCAAATGGAGATTAGAAGGTCTATGTTTTCCATATGAACTTAGAATTAGGTGACAAAATAAAAGTTATCAAAACTTAAAAGGCAGAAATCATACACACAATATTATCCATCAAAACATAATGAAACATAAAATTAGCAAAAATTTTATCCTAGTTACTACACAGTTGGAAATTTAAAGATGTGTGAAATCTGCACTAAACTGCCTGGTATGATGACAAATACCTATAACCCCAGCACTTGGGAGGTTGAGGCAGGAGGATCAGGAGTTCAAGGTCATGCTAAACTGCATAGCAAGTTCAGGGTCAGCCTGGGCTACATAAGGCCTTGCCTTAAAACAACAATGAAGTAATAATAATAATAATAGTAATAATAATAAATTCACTTTTAAATGATGCACTAATGGGAAATTATGAACTATTGAATTTTTTTCTTTAAAGAAAAAAAAATAAGTCAGGCATGGTGGTGCACACCTTTAATCCCAGCACTTGGGAGGCAGAGGCAGGAGGATCACTGTGAGTTTGAGGCCAACCTTGGACTACAGAGTGAGTGCCAGGTCAGCCTGGGCTAGAGTGAGACCCTTCTTTGAAAAAAACAAAATAAATAATTTTAATTGCACAAATTTAAAAGTGACAGAGTGTATGGAAAGCAGTGTGGAGACTCTTGAACAGAATCGACATACAGCTACCAATGGATCCAGCTATCCTCTACTAGGCATCTACCCTCGAGATGTCACACCTCAGCACAGAGACATTTGTGCAAGCAACCATGTTTATTGCAGCTCAATTCACGATAGCCAAGAATTGGAATCAACCCAAATGCCCATCCCTGGACGAATGGGTATCAAAGTTGTGGTACATTTACACAATGGAATTCTACTCAGCGGAACGGAAAAATGACATAATGAAATTTAGAGAAAAGTGGGCTGATTTGGAGCAGATTTTATTTAGCGAATTCACAAAAGAACGGAGAGTCAAATGCCACATATTCTCCCTCATATGTGGTTCCTAACCAGGATAAGCTTAAATGCTAAGCTAAACTGTCAGGGGAAATGAGAGACTGTGAAAGAGGTGGAAGGAATTGGGGGGAGTTTTATACAATAAGCTAAACCAATAATGAAATGAAATCATAAAATTCTTACTTTCATACAGTAAGCTCTTGAGGAAGCTGTGGGCATCATCTGGTAAGAGAGGCTGTGAATAGAAGGGGAGGAAGCCTGGCCCCATGAAAAATTGATCAGACCTGCAACTCCCTGTTCCAGTCATTGGTTCCTTCCCACACTGAGCTGTTGATCAAAGAGACCCATGAGGTACCCCCAAAAGACAGGATTCTATCAAAGCTCTTGAATATCCACCACAGGCCAAAGGTAAGATTCTATTGCTGAGGAAACCATAGAAAGACATTGAACAACACCAAGAGACCCTGCGAGATCCAGAATGGTAACCAGCCCCCATACTGTAGCAAGTGCAGTGCTGGAAGGTACTACATAAGCTACCAGGGGAAATTGGTCAATGATATTCGGAGAAAGCAGAGACCACTGATATAAAATGCAGACTGTTGCCAGGAGAAGGCTGAACACACTTCCTTCTGGGAGAGATCAGCCAGCCAAGAAGTTATCACGTGTGTAATAGAGGCACCAAAAATTTTTTTGGGGGGTTAATCAATAGAGTTTAAATTGGCCAAGAAATCCACTCAGTGACAAGGAACCCTTAACTGGAATTGGAACTCAGGGAAAAATCATATGGGAGCCAAAAACCTGGGCTCCAAAGAGAAATCCCCATTATCAGGGAACCACAGATAAGCTAATCTCAATAGAATCTTGCCAAAATAGAAATGTATATCTCATTTAACCTATACGGATCTCACTCTCCAATGGAGATTCTGTTTGCATTTTTCAGTATGCAGTGAGAGAGCCGTGGTCATTCCAACTCCACCAACGGAACCACAGAAGGATGGCTGACATCCCAGCAAGAGATGAACCCCCGCCCTCCCCCAGGCCTACCATGTAGGCCCCAATTGAAACCTTTGAGAGAATGACGGGATAGCAAGAGACCTATAACCACAGCCAAGCAGTCAGCCAGGATAAGTCAGTGAGACAGACACCAATGATTTCCAACACAACCCAAAGTAGAAGCACAGAGACCCTTAAGATCTCAACAATAAAGCAGACTTAAAACTCACCCTACATGACTCAGGGAACTGAGCAGAAAGAATGTAAGAGCCATTGTGGGGGAGAATATCCAGAGACATTGCCCCCCTCAGTAACAACAAACAAAGGGAGGAAACCTGGCTGCCTCCTGTGCTATCCACAACCCCCTATCCCATAGATTGATCCTGTATGCATATGGAGGAGGATACCCAGTGGATTGGGCACAGGGAGGAGGGAAATGGGGATAACAACACAATGTTTGCTCATACAATGTATCTCATTTTGGATAATAAAAATTCAAAAAAAAGTGACAGTGTGGATATATATATGACAAAGATCAAATCAGCACAGTTAACATTTTAATCTGCAGTAATTGCACATATTTGGGGGAACCATGAGATAAGAAATGGTAAACTCTTTAGAAACAGAAAAATAAAAGTTTTACATTAAAAATTTGGGATAGTATAGGAAAGCAGAACTCATGAAATCACATAGCAGATGTATCTATTTCAGACAAATTTACAAACCAAGAGACTTAGGAGAATCTGCAGAAGTGTTAATAGACAAAGAGGAAAGCAGAAATTCATCAAACAGCAAAATTAAAAAAAAAACCAGGAGACAACCAATAAATAAAAATACAATTATATTCTGAAGAGAACAAGTAACAAATCAAGGAATGATCAAGAAATAAAGAAAATAAAGAAAACAAAAATAACATTCGTAAGGATAGACAACATATTAAACAATAAATGCGGGTGTGATGGCTCATGCCTGTAATTCCAACATTCCAGATGCTGAAATCGGCAGAATACCTTGAGTTTGAGGCCAGCCCAGACTATAGAGTGAGTTCTGGTCAGCCTGGGCTATATAGTTAGAACCTGCTTCAACTCCTCACTACCCACAAACACCCACCTCAACTGATGCTTTGTGTCCATGAAGAGAATTGTCCCTTAGTGATGGTTACTTGAACTTCTGAAAAGTCAGTAGCTCACACCACAGCTTATGCAGAGGAACATGAGGTTTGAAGAATCAGGCAGCATTGTTTAGAACACAACACTTAAGAATATGAAATGATGGTAGTTACGTCAATTGAGCATTGTGTGTATGTGCCTGTGTGTGATTGTGGGCACACATGTGCCACGACCTCTCCCAGAACATTCTGAGGCAGATCTTTCATCATCATATCATAAGGAAGCATTTGCGTAATGCGTTGGGAACACATGGTACTGGAGGAGGACGCCTTAAAAAGTCACAAGCACTGGACAGTTACTACCTCAGGTAACCTGTGTTCTTTTGGGGCAGATATTACAGGAAATGGAGTAGGACCTCTTTGTAAAGCTATTTTTTTTTGTTTTTGGTTATTGTGTGGAATTAAAATTCCAGGAAGGAGAATAAAGGTGATATGAGAAGGCACTTGAAATGTCCCAGGGTCATGCTCCAGCCCTGCAAGCTTCAGAAGATGGTCTGATTGCTAGGGGAGCAAAGAAGGGCCAGGCATAAAATGCACTATTTTCTTTAGCTTCCAGAACGTGCCATGGTGGCATGGTGGGAAGAATTAGGACTTTTTGGGAGCAAAGCAGTTCTGAGTTGAAGTCCCTGCTCTTTCTAATAAACCACCTCTGTAGTCTGAAACAGATCATCCAAGTATCTCTACGTTTATTCTTCTCAATTGTGAAGTAGGAATAATATTGATACAGTAATAATTCATAGAGTTTAGATTAAATGAAATGTCATGTATTAAGCATTGTAATGCATTTTTGAGGTCCTATGAGGCTATACATGACTGATACTCCTCTAATACATGGAAAGGTATATCATTCAGGGATATGCATTTATTTAAACTAGTTCATTAGAAAAAAAACCTAACCCTTAAGCATTCTAGAATTTAACATGAGAATAAAGATCATAATAATAGAGATAATGTTTTGTTCTTAAAATTGGAAAGAAATCATTCTTCTGAAAGCCTAATGGGGCTCTCCCCACCATCATTAGCAAATGTAAGAAATTGGTTATAGTAGCAAAATTTCTGCCTAAAAGGAAACTTCTTCGTAATAAGGAGACTCCTGGAGCAACAAGGTCAGTTTAAGAAAAGATTTTCTGAAGTATTTATTGATTCCAAAGTAGCTTCTAGAAAGGTCTTCATGCACAATGTTCATTTCTGAGTAGTCAAATCTCTTTAGGCAGCATAAAGAAGGCAGAACAACAGAACCAAGAGAGAAGAATGAGACTGCACTTACCTGTATCAGCATCCTCTCCCTCGACTTGCTAACTCATATCCTTCCCTATCGCTCTTGCTAGCAGAAGAAAAAAGAAAAAAAGTGTAATAAGAGAGAGAGAGAGACATTTAAGGGAAAGAACAAAATTGGAGACAAATTGAAATTACCTCTTTCTGGCTTGCCTTCCCCATATGCACATTTATTTCTCATTTTAAAAAAATTTAATTGACAATTTTCATAAATATAAGCAATACGCAATGATCATTATCCCCTCCCAAGTACCCCTCCATTGAATCCCTTCTTCTTTCCAGCTAGTCTCTTCTATTTTTCTGTCATGTTTTTTCCTCCCATTGGGCAGGCCTTGTGTAGGTAGCATCATGTACTGTGAGGTCATGAGTATCAAGGCCATTTTATGTCTGGAAAACAGTATTGCATGCACTTTTTTCCTTCCTTTGGCTCTTATATTCTTTCCGCCACCTCTTCCTCAATGGTCTGTCTCTGGATTCTCAATCTTGCTAATTGATTTAGAGGCCCTAACCATGTTACTTTATAATTGCATCTTGTAAAGCATTATTTTTATGCTAAACAATTCAGCTGTATTAAGGAACTTTAATTCATTTATTCTATTATTGTTATCATTTATTATTTTCGGTAGGGGTTTTCTTTTTTGAGACAACTCATGTAGGCAAGGCTGGCTTTGAACTCCTCTTTCCACCTCCTCAAGTGCTGGGGTTATAAGTTTGTATCACTATGCCTGGCTTCATTCATTTATTCTTGTCACATATGTCTGACTTTCTTCATTTATTCCACAGAGATTACTTCATGCACCACTAATGACCAGGCATATTAAGATTTTTGATAGAATATAATGATTATCATAATTTTCATAATAAAAGAATTTGACTACAAAACCATATTGAGCCTAGGAAGGCTGCTTCTCTATTTTAGTGAAAACATTTGGTTAATTCATTGAAAATGTCAAGGGTATATATTCTCCCTTCACAGCAGGCATTCTTATTCTGAATCATATTGTGAATACGCTTTACCTTGCTGCTGGGTTTAAGCTATCTCTTTAGTTTTCATTTTCTCTTATTCATCCCTCAGGGCTTGGGCAATTTGGAGGGATCTATGGTTAAAGTGTTGAAACTTGGGAATATCACACAGAACAGTTCGTCACTAAATTTGGAATTTCATATCAAGAGATGATTTACTGAACATTTACAACTATCAATCTTAGCAACAAAAAAAAATGTCAAGACTATTTCCCCCCAAAATTATTTTTTTCTTTCTTAGAACAGATAATACCATCACTCTATCTGGGGTGTTTGTGTGTGTGTGTGTGTGTGTGTGTGTGTGTGTGTGTGTGTGTGTGTGTGAGAGAGAGAGAGAGAGAGAGAGAGAGAGAGAGAGAGAGAGAGAGAGAGAGAGAAGGTCCTTGAGCCTCTGGGAAGTTTTCCTGTTTCAACCTCCCATCATCCATCAGTGTGCTCAGATTCGTACGTGGCAAGCTCTATACACTGAGCTATCTTTTTGGCCCTTAAACAACATATTTCTGATTAGTAAAGTAACATACTAAACTTGAAAGCAATAGAAATATTTAAAAGGAAAAGAATAATCACTTATAATTTCACTATCCAGAGAAAGAACCACACCGTTAATGGTCAAATGTACAATTTTGGGGGGTAGTTTAGATTACAATGTTTTATGTTTTGCCTTGTTACTTGAACATTCATTTAATCATTGCATAGCATATCAAAAAGTTATGTTTTTATATCATCATTCCCATATAGTTGCAGACATTAAAGCTGTTCGTCTCTATTATAAATGATGTAGTTATAAATTGTTACTGAATCTTTTAATCCTTGGTGGTGATACTTATGTCAAACTATTCACACTCTCATGTTGCACTTTTTTGTATAATTTTATATTTTTATTGTGGTACAAAGCACATAACTTAAAATCTGCCATTTTATTCTTTTGAAAATATGCAATGCAGGCTGGAGAGATGGCTCAGCGGTTAAGGCACTCACCTCCAGTGCCTAAGGCCTGGGGTTCAATTCCCCAGGACCTGCATAAGCCAGACTCACAAGGTGGTGGCCCTGGTGTTCTCTCTCTCTCTCTCTCTCTCTCTCTCTCTCTGCTTGAAAATGAATAAATAAAAATATTAAAAAAAAGAAAATATGCAATACAATGGTATTAAGTCTGCTGGTCATGCAACTACTATCCATGTCTGTAATTCTCATCATCTTATAAAATTGAAACTCTGTACCCATTAAACAATAACGCCATTGCTTCTTTCTTCTGGTTCTAGGAAACTGCTATTATACATCTTGCTTGTATAATTTTGACTCTACCTACTTTGTCTAAGTGTGATTATATAGTATTTGTCTGACTTCACTGAGCAAAATATCCTCAACAATCATCCATGTAAGAATTTTCTTCCTTTGGAAGGTTGAATGATATTCCATTGTGTATGCATACCATATTTCACTTATCCATTCATCATTTTATGGACACAATAGTGATTCTTATGTCCAGTGATGTGTCAGTAAGTGAATGGTAAATGGTTACTTGGGGTTAGAGGGTTTTTTTTCCCCAAGTAGCTACAAAAATGAAGCATCAGGGTTGGATCCAAGATCTAGAATAAATTGTAGAAGTATATTTATCAGTTAAAAGAATTTATCTCAGTTTCTTCCTGGCTACTCTAATGAAAGCCCTATGAACATCTGATGTTTATCTTATTTTCTCAGAATATTTGTTTCTCTGTAAAATGGCAAACATTTTCTCGTATTACTACATTGTTACAAAGATGCACCAGATACCCCTCTTATGTCAACTCTTTTACTTGAGTTCCGATCATCAGATAAAGTGGTTTATGCCTTTGACCTCTAGGTCAAGCTCAGAAGATGATACAGATGATGCTGATGGTGGTGGCAGCTGCCAGTTTCTTAAACTACCAAAAGATTTACAAATCCTCTCTTATTTTCATGAGTGTTCAGGGAAGACATTTTATCTCATTTTTAAAGACAGTAACCTATGAATCAGAGGGCTTGTCACATTTAATACACCATGGTTTCACTGTTGCATCCCCCAAAATCATTTTCCCATGACTACTCATATATCACTTTCCCTGTTTTTCTCAGAAAAGGTAGTTAAGACCATGCTTCCAACACTCAAATCCCAATTTGACCACTCAGCATTGAAAGCAGAGAGTATGTAGACCTCGTTAAGGACTCAGGATTTCCATATACCATAGAAGAAACAAATTCTATTAAACTCTTTGTTCTAATATACATGAGGCATGCAGATGAGAGTCTACATTGAGTGAATATCCCTTAAATATCCTTACTGTTTTGTTTCTAAAGTATTATGAACTATCTATGGGCAGAACAGTACACTTCTCTCTTCTTTAAAGATTTACCAAAGCAGTAGTTAATAAAAAAGTAAGAGTCTTCAGGTTTTAGAAAATATTTTTATTTATGTGTGTGTGTGTGTGTGTGACAGAGAGAGAGAGAGAGAGAGAGAGAGAGAGAGAGAGAGAGGATTAATGGTAGCAATGAGACTTTCAATAGCTGAAATTGAGTCTGATGTGGTCAACAGTTTGGATGATCTAACCACGTTACCTTAGGTTTTGGCATGTAACCAGGTCTCTCTCTGTCTAGAGCAAATTTTCTTTGCTTATACTTTGTTAAGAAATTTATTGCATCTTTGAAGACTTTCAATTTAGCAATCAACTTCCCTGACTAGTTTTCTATCCTGATTGGGTTGGAGTGAGGCTCCTGCAGTGATGAGTAGCTGTGTAGTGAGACAGAAGAATCTGGTCCCCTCCTTCCCTTTCCTACAAGTGAGCTATCAGTCACCTTCCAGGAAGCAGCTTTCTCTGATTTAGGTACTGTGAAAACTCATTGCTACTTTAGAGTCGTGACATTTTTTTTTTCTGTAGAGAATTTGATATTTATTACAAAGATATTATTTTAATTCTTGTCAAATTGAGCTTTCCAGTCAGGGATGCTCTTTGGTATGAAAAGAGCAAACAGAGTCAGGGCAAGAAATAAGAAAACAAGGCATCAAGGTAATTCAGAGGGCAAGACTGAGCAACAGAAAGAGAAGTTCAAGGAAACGCAGCGGCAACTGGAAATAGATCCAGATGTCTTCCTGAGTGGTACTGTCTCAGACTTCAATGTCGGCTCTGTTGTTTAAATTTGTGAACAGCTGGTGAGAGGCACCAGAAAAATAGTGATTACCCCAAATCCTCTATCTCATAGGACTAGACTTTAAAACCAAACATGCCACACCACGTGGTTACCTGTTTAAATTAAGAGAGGATGTCACCGCAACTACTACCAAAAGCCAATGATGCCTTCCATATTTAATTCTACAAATAGCTGCCACACTCTTCCAGCTACCCACTGCTTCCCATTCCCTCATACCACTCCCCGTCCTAGGCAGCTACTAATCTGCTTCTATGTCTGCATGGCTTTATATATTCTGGACATCTCATATAAATGGTCTTTTTAAAATGAGTTTTTTCATTTAGCATAACACTTTCAAGATGTGTCTATGTTGTAGCATGTACCATGACCTCATTCTCTTTGCTGATGGATGATAGACCAGCATGCAGCTGGACTACTGTCGTAGTCAGCCACACGCTGCTGGGATGAATCTTCAAACCATCACAACTACATTTTGCTTATCCATTTAATCATTGATAGACACACACATTGTTTCCATTATGAGGCTGTAAGAAAAGACTGATTTGATCATTTATGTATGTTTGTGTGTGGGAGGGTGTGGTATATGAGTATGTGTGTTCATATATGTGTAGACACTTGCATATGCATATGTATATGCAGGCAGGTGGAAGTCAAAGGTGAATGTTGGGTGTCTTCAATTGCTCTCTATATTATTTTCTTGAAATAGAGTTTCTCACTGAACCCAGAGCTCATAGATTTGTGTAAAGTAGCTAGACAACAAGCTAGAATCCTCCTGTCTCTATCTCCTCCGTTCTGGGATTACAAGCATTTACCACCACACCCAGTTTCCATGTGGGTAATGGGTATCTGAACTCTGGTCCTTATGCTTTACCTACTGAGCCATCTCCCCAGCCCCATATGTACAGGTTTTTTTTGTGGACACATGATTTCATTTATCTTAGGTATGCCAAAGTTATATGATAATTTTAAGTCTTCAGGTACTGTGCATCCTTTTCCAAGACGATTACATTATTTTCACAACCCCAGCACTAATAGGAAGTTCTTTTACATCATTGCTAACACTTGTTATTATCTGCCTTTGTGATTTCAGCCCTTCTGGTGGGTGTGAAGTGGTATGTCATTGCTGGTTTGGTTTTCATCTCCTCACTGAATAGTGATACTAAACATCTTTTTATGTGTTTACTGGTTTATGTGCACCTTTAGAGAAATGCCAACTCAAATCATCTGCCCGTTTATACTGGGGTCATTTATATTTTAATTATTGAGCTTCCAGAATTCTTTATATTGCCTGGACACAAGTCACTTGTCAGATACATAGTTTGCAAAGATTTTTCTCCCCTCTTGTGAGCTGTCTGTTCATTATACAGCTGATAATATTTGAAGCAAAAAAGCTGTTAATTTTGGCGAGGTCTAATTTCTATTTTTATTACTGTGGTGCTTGTATATTTGGTGTTATATGTAAGAAATGGTTAAACAACCCAAGCTTGCCAAGATCTACTTCTATATTTTCATCTTTTATTCAGGTATATGTTCTGCTTTCAGTTAAATTTTGTGCATGCTGTGGGGCAGGAATCAAAGTTCATTGTTTGGTAAATTGTTCCAACACAATTTGTTGGAAAAATTATTCATATTCCATTGAATTGTCTTACTACCTTTACAAAACTAGTTGACCATAAATGTAAGGCAAAACTTCTGGGTATTCAATTCTATTCCATTGATTTGAAAACAAGGCTTATGACCATGTTCTTTTAATTACTGAAACTTTACTGTGGTAGGATTTAATATTGCAAAGTGTTGGCCCCTCAATCTTGATCCTGTCCGTTAGAATTGCTTTGGCTGTTCTTGATCCATTGCATTTTCATATAAATTTTACAGTCAGCTTTTCCATTTTTTTAAGTTTAAAAGGCAGCTGTGACCTTGATAGGTTGATGCCCATACATATTGACTGTTAACATTGTTTGTGAATGAATGCCAACATAACAACATTACATTTTCTGATCCAGGAACATAGGAGGCTTTTATTTTCTATAGTATGTTCTCAATGGAGTTGTATAGTTTTCAATATGAAGGTCTTATACTTCTTTTGTTAAATGATCACTTTATTTATTTTTTTTTAAATATTTTATTTATTCATTTTCAAGCAGAGAGAGAGAGAGAGAGAGAGAGAGAGAGAGAGAGAGAGAGAGAGAGAGAGAGAGAAAGCGCCAGCCCCAGGGCCACCACCTTGTGGGTCTGGCTTATGTGGGTCCTAGAGAATTGAACCCAGGGCCTTAGGCACTGGAGGCAAGTGCCTTAACCACTGAGCCATCTCTCCAGCCCTAAATGATCACTTTAAATCCCAACTCTGAATGAAGCTTAGCAATGTGCAAGAACTGCATTGTGGTTAACTCTCCATCCCTCCTACTTAGCTTAGTGTCTAGCTTAGCTCTTGAACTGTGGTTAGAAAAGTGGATGCTTGCTGAATGGATTGAAAAAAATATCTTTTATAACTTAGTTAAAAGTCACAGTATCATATTGATTCTACTATAGCATAAGATTATGAAAACAGAATGAGCATTAGCCCCATTTAATAAGAAAGATTTTTTGAAGGATAAAAAGGTTAATTTGCATGGTCAAAGATAGCCAATGTCAGATAAAAAAAAAATCACAGGACAATTCAACATTTCCCCCAGTAATGTATTAATTCTGAAATATTTTAAGTGAAAAGGACATGGAAGATCAGGAAGAAAGGAGGGATGGCACTAAGTGATTTTTATTGAATTACATTAAAAATGCATATTGTTATATCATTCAGCTCCTTTAGGGCTAAAAGAAGGTTCTTGCTCAGGAGATATATATTTTTTCCCTGAATTTATAAATTAGCAATGTGTTTAGAAAGGGCACTTAGAGTTATCTCCATGCCACACATGAGTGACATTGAGGCAGACACCCAAGAACCTAATGACCTAATGAAAACTAAGATCTAACTCCAAGATATGAAGTTAATGATATAGAAAACCTTCAAGGCTCTCTTTGTATATTTTTTTGTTTTAAGGGAGAGCATCTCCTCAATGAGTTAGTGGATACTTTATAGAATGCTGTCTGCCTCTGCTCCATGTTTTAGAACTCAGCATGCAGGCAGGCACCTGGTTGACACATTTAATAGGAATCTTAGGAGATGAAGCAGGTGCTGGTTATGATTACTAAAAGAGAAGAGGATATGGATATCCAGTATGTGTGGAAATGTCCAGCCAGGAAGGTACTGTCAAGGTGAAGCTACCAGATGGGCTAAGAGGAGAAGGCTATGCCAGCAGATGTTAATGATCACGCAAATCTCATTAACAAAGAGAAAGGAAGCTTTCTGGTGGTTCCTCCATGACAAAAACAAGATGTTCAGTAAAAGAAATACTAGTTCTCAATGGTGTCAGACATCGGGGCCTGGAGGAAAACACCACGCCTGAATTTCGTGAATGATGGCTTCCTGTACAAAGAGGCCTAAACTCTTAATTATAAGTAATTACAAAAATAAATAAGCCACATTCCCAGAGGCATTACCTAAGGAAGACTGGTTAAAACCTGTGACAGTTTGTAGGAATCTGCAGATAAAGGGACAGAGAACTTCTGAAAAGAGGAATAAGTAAAAGAACTTATAGGGGCTGGAGAGGTGGCTCAGCAGTTAAGAGTGTTTGCTTACAAACACTGACAGCCTGGGTTCAATTTCCCTACATCCATGTAAAGCCAGATACAGAAAATGGCCCATATAACTGGAGTTTGTTTGAAGTGGCAAGAGACCCTGGTTCACACATATTTTCTTTCTCTCTCTCTCTCTTTCTCTCTCTCTCTCCCTCTCCCTCTTTCTCTGTTTCTCAAATAAATAAATTAAATAAATTAAATATAAAGAACTTATAGACAAAGATATGTGGTGCACTGCTATTCCCCACACATTTATTGTCTTAATTGTTGGAGAGTTCAGATAAGGAGCTTCATCATTAAGTGACAAGGGCCATGAAATTGTTGACATGTAGGAAAGCCGCTGTTATTTGTGAGTTTGTGGAAGAGGGGTAAGGAATGGGGGGGAGGGGATGACTTAAACATGAAGCTAAACCAAAATTGGTTCAAAATCATAAATTCCTTACCTACGTAATGTAACCTTTTGAGCAAGTAGTGGGCAGTGTCTGGCAAGAGGGGCTGTGAATAGAAGGAGAGAGAGTCTAAGCCCATGAAAAATTGACCAGTCCTGCAACTCCTGGTCCCAGTCACTGGCTCGTTTCCTCAGTGAGCTGTTGACCAAAGTGACCCATGAGGTCCCAAAAATAAGACAGGATTCTGTCAAAGCTCTTGAATGCCCACCCCAGGCCTGAGGTAGGATCCTGTTGCTGAAGAAATCACAGAAAACCATCTATCAGCACTGAGAGACCCTGTGAGGTCCAGAATGGTAACCAGCCCCCCAGATGATTGTTAGTGCAGAGCTGGGAGGCACTGCATAAGCTGCCAGGGGAAACTGGTGAAGGATAGTTGGAGTAAACAGAGATCACTGATATGAAACACAGTCTGCCACCATGAGTAGGCTGAACACACTTCCTACTGGGAAAGAACAATGAACCAAGACTCGAACACTTGTGCAATGGAGGCGCCAAAGCCTGGGGGAGGCAATCAACAGCTTTTAATTTGGTCAAGTAATCCACTCAGTGATGGGGAGCCCTTAACTGTAATTGGAAGTCATTGGGAACCAAAATCTTGGGACCCCAAAATAGAAATTCACTTTAAAAGTGAATTACAAAGAGGCTACTCACAATAGAATCTAGCTAATTCAGAAATGTGTATTTCAGTTAACCTATACTGATCTCACTCTCTGACGGAGTGAGAGCTGTGGCCTTTCCAACCCAACCAATGAGCCACAGGCTGATAGCTGACATCCTGGCAAGAGATGAGCCAACCCAGGCCTACCTTAGAGGATCCATATGGAACCCCACAGACAGTGGTGGGATAAGGAAGAGACCTATAACCACAGTCAACACAGAATGAGCCAGTGAGACAGACACCAACAATCTTCAACACAACCTAAAGCAGAAGTACAGAGACCCCTAAGACCTCAACCCTAAAGCAGCCGTAATACTCACCAACCATGACTGAAGGAACTGAGCAGAAGAGGGGGTGGAAAGATTGTAAGAACTATGGCCGAGGAGAATATCCAGAGACATGGCCCCCCTCAGTAACAACATACATAGGGGGTGGCACTGGGTTGACCCCTAGGCTATCCATAACCTCCTACTCCATGGACTGATCCAGTTTGCCCACGGAAGAGGATACCCTGTTGATTGGGGACAGGGAAGAGGGAAATCGGGGAACTGGGGACACCAACACATTATTTGTTCATTCAGTGTATCTAATTATGGATAATATATAATTTTTAAAAAAAGAATTAGAAGAACTGATATTTTTCCAATTTAGTTTCCAGAAGACTCTGCTTTTTAGGAAAAGAGCCAGATTGTTTTTGCTAAGGAAAGTTGAGATATATTTTTGAATAATAGGTTACTCAGGAATTTTCCTCAAAATGATTGTAAATAATAATGGATCTATCCCATGTTATGATTTTCAGTTCTCAATGACAAATGCCATTTCTCTGCAGTGATTATTTGGGGGCAACACATTTTGTGGATGGTTATACCTTCAATTCTCTTCAAGAGGTATGTGGGGACTGAGAGTCAGACCCCAAACATAACTCCTTCTCAGGACTAATTATATTTTGGATCCCAGAAGAAGAGAGCTGGAGAGAGCCATATTGAGTTGAGCAACCATGAAGCCAGTCTTGGGATCACATACCAAGAATGTGAACTCAGACCCATGATAGGACCTTCTCATGGCTCTGGAGCTGCGGGAGATCTTGGAACACAGTTTTGTTCTTTGACATCTTGGGACAGCCTTACACCTGCGTTTGTATCTCTCCTTGTGAGGCATCGGTCTCTGATACATTCTAAGTTTAGAAGCTGTAGAGGCAAGAAGACACTTCTCTTTGTCAGTCTCAAGTCCCTGCAGGCATTGGAGGTTTAAGTGAAGATGAAGAAATGATAAGCCTTTCTGATTTTGAAATCAAGAATAACAAAAGAAGGGAAAATTAATTAAGAGTTAGATCGATAGCTGAAATGAACACTTGGGAGGGACTTTTTCTTTACCTTTACCTTTGGAAGATGTCCTCTATTGAGACAAACTGTGCTTTTTATTTTTTATTTGAATGTTTTTCTTTCTGCTTTGGGTATCTCTATTGGAATGATGTAATGGAATGAATCATTTTATATCTCAATCATAGCGTATTTGATTTGCCCCAGATTCGACACCAGGATTTTTCTTTTATCATCTTTTGAAATCAATGATTGGCATTACAGGTGGCCAAGCATACTTTCTTCTCCTGGGTAGCAAAAATCACTTTTTTTCCCCACAAGTCTGTCTTAAAATTACCTTTCTTGGAGGCTTAGAACAAGCAGATTTCAAGTCAGTTTATTAATTACAGCACCTTGGAAGTTTTAAACAATACTGAACTCATAAAGAGGTTAGGCATTTTAGAGGAGAACTATATGAAGGTACAATCAAGGACTGTGACATTGAGAACTTTGTTTTTCCTCACTGGGGGAGAGACGGAGGAGAAAAACGTGGGAACAAATGAGGATGGGGAACAAGGAGAAGACTGGGAGAGACAAAAACATGTTTCCTCTCCAAAATAAAGGGGTCAAATGTGCTTCAGCCAAGGAGAAAGTCTGGGTAGAAAATGAGGGATTGGAAGGAGGGTTCGGTGGTGAATGTACTCCGGTGGCACTCAGCTTCTTGTCCACTGTGGCAAACATTGCATTTCATTTCAGACCTCCTGGCCTCTGAAGAATAGGGTAGCCATCTTTATCCATCTTCTTTCTTAATGTCTTTATTATCCATAATTAGATACATTGTATGAGCAAATCTTATGACGTTATTCCCATTTCCCTCCTCCCTGTCCCCAATCCACTGGGGATCCTCCTTGGTGGGCATACTGGATCAATCTATGGGGTAGGGGGCTATGGGTAGCACCAGAGGTAGCCAGTTCCCACCCCCCTTTGTGTGTTGTTGCTGAGGGGGATAATGTTTCTGGATATTCTCCTCCACAATGACTCTTACATTCTTTCTGTCCTCTCTTCTTGCAGCTGTTTAAAAAGTCAATACAACCTTCTGGTTGATTTTTTGTTTGTCATGAGGAGGTAGTCTATCCATCCATTCCAGTTATAACAAATAAGTAGACTGAGAACTGTCTTTCCTACTGTCTGCTACCCGCAGTGTCTGCTTTCTCCGCTGCTCATTGTGTAACATGTGCATGAAGTCCTGGGTTAGGAGTTAGACTTGTACACTCCAACTTTTTATCTGTCTTGTCATTCCACTTAAATTTAATGGAAAACTTACCTGATTGGCTAACTGCTGGTTTCGGTAGATATCTGAATGGCTAGATTACCTGGACAGAGCACGTGTGAGAGTGGTGAACGAGGCCTGCTTTGTGGAAGGTCCTTTCCTGTCTCTTTGCACATGGAAGGTGCTCAGTAAATACTCTTCCTTAGCGGTGACATTGACCATGAGGTTTGTTTAGAGAGGTAAAATTACAATCTGGGATTAAATGAGTTAATAAAGATTCTCACTCTCTAAATCGATTTCATGCTCATATAAGGAGAGAGTTTGAAGCTGGGGAGATGGCTCAGCAGTTAAAGGTGCTTGCTTGCAAAGCCTGGTGACCTACCTAGGTTCAATTCCTTAATCCTCATGTAAAGTCAGACACAGGCCTTGGGTTTGAGGCCCAGCACCTCAAAATAAAATTAAATAAGTACACTAAATGATGAGTTTTGTTAGGATACAATTAATTTTTTTAATAAAAATTTCAATACTAGGGCTGAGAAGATGGCACGGTGGTCTGACACCATGCGTCTGGGAATCTCAGGACTCCTGTAAAGTCACGATGCAGAAGTGCATATCTACAACCCCAGTGTGACTATGAGAGGCAGAGACAGGGGAATACCTGCGAGCTGGTGGGCCTGCAGTACCCTGCCTCAAACAAGGTGGAAAGTCAGGGTTGACACCAGAGGTGCTCCTTCTACCTTCACTTATACACCGTGACATTGGAAGTCTCTCTCTCTCTCTCTCTCTCTCTCTCTCTCTCTCTCTCTCACACACACACACACACACACACACACACACACACACACACACTTTAAAATATTTACAATGCTAACATTTAATGTTTCACATTTGAATCTATGACTTATCACACCTTAAGGTTTTTGTGTTCTGCAGTGTTTCTTCTGTGTCATGGGCTAGTATTTTAGGCGCAAAGCCTAGTTCCTTCTGGTGTGAAGCCAAAGTTTGTGTCTTCACTTTCGGGCAACTCCCAGTAATAGAGCACAACATTTAGGGCAATTCTTGAAAGCTATAAAATGCTGCTACAGCTGCGAATACCAATGATCGCCTCTGTAACGGCTAGCTTATCCAAGGACCATTTATTCCGCTAGGTGCTCTGATACGCAGTAGTGACTCACGCAGGCCGACTCGTCCCTGGATGGAGCTTCACTGGGTCAGTTTCTCAGGGCAGCATTCCTGTTTCTCTGCAAAGCCTGTTGTAGACACCACAGTTTTGTTGTTGTTTTCTCTTTTTTGCACGTGTATCTGTGTATGACGTGTGTGCACATGTGCCGGCATGGGTGTTCATGTGACGTGTGCAAATGCATGGGCATGCATGTTCTTATGACGTGTGTGCACATGTGTGGGCATGCGTGTTAACATGAATTGTATACGTATGTGTGGGCATGTGGAGATCAAACATTGATTTCAGGGGTTTTCCTTATTGCTTTCCACCTTATTTTTTAAAAAAATATTTTATTTATCTATTTATTGATTTGAGAGAGAGTGAGAGAGAGAAAGAGGCAGACAGACAGAGAGAGAGAGAGAATGGGTGTGCCAGGGCCTCGAGCCACAGCATAGGACCCCTAGAACCCTACACACATGCACCACCTTGTGCATCTGGCTTTACGTCGGTACTGGAGAATTGAACTCAGGTCCTTCTGCTTTTCAGGCAAACTCCTTAACCACCAAGCCATCGCTCCAGCCCTCCATCTTATGTTTTGTCACAAGAACTCCTACTGAACCCAGAGCCCACTCATTCAGTTGGTTAGGCAGTGAGCCTCAGGGAGTCCCTCCCCAGCTCTTGGATTACAGGAGTGAACCACCAAGTCAAGCTTTCCACATGGCTTCAGGCCCTCTCAAAGCAGCAAACGCTTTGTGCACAGAGCTATCTCCACAGCCCTATTGGTTTTTGTTTTTTAATCACCACAGTTTTAAAAGATTTGAAATCACAATCGAGCCACATGAGGAACAGTTTCTAGAGCCAGACAGCTACAGTGACTGAAAAGTCCCAAGGATCTCTGTCTTTGCCTCTGGCTGAGAAACTGCTCTATTTACATTTCCTGGGAATGTTGTAGGAATAATTCTTGCAATAGGCTGGTGGGAAGTTAACTCCCCCAAATTTCCAAGTTCTCTCTCGCAGCTAGGATTTGGTCATTCGTGACATACTAAGGTATGGGAAGCACAGAAAGTGACATTTTGTTTTGTAACTATGTGAGCACTAATGAACAAGCAGGCCTGGGTTATGTCTACCACACTATTGACCCTTAATCATTTCTGCAAAGGAAGGCTGGAGACAAGCGCTGTGCGCTCTCATTGATCTGTGCTTCTGACTGGGAGCTGGACATGGAGACTTGTTAAGCTAAATGAGCTCAACGTAGACTCAGTCTGTCAGCATTTATACAGAAGCTGTTCTGTTTGCTACTGGGCCTGGTGGCTTAATACAGACCTTTTTAATAGTGGTTAAAATAATAGTCTGCTTTTACTTTTTGGTGAACTATTTATACCTGCTTCTGTTTTTTTCCCAAATTTCATAAATAAGCATGTTTATAATTTATTCATGGGAAATGTTTTGATTTAACACTTGATAGTCTTTCCTTGTCATTGGTAAATGAAAAACTAACTTCCTGTTTTGTTTAGTGGGCAGTGTAAAATTTATTTCAGTGCCCTGTGTGATTGGAGGGATTTTATCAGGCTTGTGGGGTGGGATTGATATTCCAGGACAATGGATCTCAACATCTGGGCTCCAGCCTGTCAGCACTAACTGGTGCAAGAAAAATAGAGAGAGGCTTGATACACCCCCTAAGCTACCCTGGGAAGAATCCAGACTAGTCAGTGGCCAAAAGTCCCTTGGGTCCCATTTTCCTATAAATCCTATATTATAAGGTCATTTCTCTCTCTCTCTCTCTCTCTCTCTCTCTCTCTCTCTCTCTCTTTTAAATATTTCTTTGTAAGGAGAGAAAGAGAGAAGGGGGATGGGCAAAACCAGGGCCTCTTGCCACTGTAAACGAAGTCCAGATGCATACACCACTTTGTGCATCTGGCCTTATGTGGGTACTGGAGGAATCAAAACTAGGCTTTCAGGCTTTGCAAGCAAGTGCCTTTAACTGCTGAGCTATCTCTTGAGTGCCAACATTTTTCTTTTTTATATAAACAAAAAGACTGGAAATTTTAGATCAGTAGCTATGGCCCCATAAATCAGGCCATACTTCCCTTCAGCCTTTCCCTTTCCAGAGAGCTGCCAAGATCTTACTGCTAGAGTACAGAGGCCCAAGGCCAGGTGGGCAAACCCAGTCCTAATGATGCCTGAGCTAAGGTAAATTTGAACTATAACTTTTTTTCTGATCTAGGACCTTCCTGCCTTGTTCCTACCCTTACTGGTTATAAGAGCAGAAGAAGCCATGAAAGATCAAAGGGCTTCTTTACTTTTCTCTCTCTCCTTTGTCTTTCCCTCATCATCTGTATCTAGACACACTATTTTCTTCCAGAAACTCACAACAAGGTACACCTCAGATTTTCAAATTCTTCCTTCTTTTTCTCTATCATCTGACTCTCTCTGGGTTGGAGACCCCATAATGTTGTCTATGACATGATACCAAAAGTTCTCCTAACAAAGCTCCACTTCTCAAAGGGCAGCTCACCCCCATGTCTTCCCATTGATGCAGCCTGCTCTCCCCTTCTCCCTTATCCATCATGGGCCAGCAGTGTTGGCCTCCATTGGCTCCATAGAAATTCCACTGCTACAGGAATCTCTGACTCATGCTAAAATTTTATAACCTTGAGATGGAAAGGCGAGTCTTACATCAGCAGTTCTGCAGAAGGTAGAAGAGGAATGGGAGGTTCAGAAACATCCAGACGTCTCTTCCCGTCCTTCTTGTCCCATGACTGCTCAGGTAAGACATCACTCTGGGAATCTGTCATAGTCTTTGGAAGCATTGGGCAGAAACTCTGGATGACATGATGTTTTAAGAGATGCTTCACCATCATGGAGTCTTGTCCTGACCTGTGATCTTTTATGGGATGCTCATCAATCAAGATTTGCAAGTTTCTGTTATCTCCAGATCTAGAATAGTTACACTATTGTCCCAACTGCTTGTATGAGATAGAAGTAAAAGAAGATGCGGGTTGTTTTAGAATCCAGGACTAGCATCTGATTGCAGAGCTTTCCTAGGAAATTTGAAAATGTTTCTACTCTTTTCTAGGAAAAACAAAAAGCTTTTAATCCTGAGGCTGGGGAGGTGGCTCCGTGGGTACATACACTTGCTGCAGAGCACAAAGGGCTGAGAGGTCCTGGTTTACCCTGAAGTTGATTTCCTAGTAGCCATGTAAACAGTTGGATGTGGCTACACATGCCTGTAAACCCAGACCTGTGAGGAGTGGAGAATGACGAATGGCTGAGGGGTCACTGGTTAACCAGTCTAACCAAAAACCAACAGTGCCAGATTCAGTGAGAGACTTTGCTTCAAGAAAATAAGCAGATGAGTGATGGAGAAAGACACCTGATGTTCTACTCTGACCTCTGCACACACACACACACATGCATGAAAAGAAGATTTTCAATCCTATTGCATAATGCTTTGTATTTTATATTTCTCACTGTCCTTGGGAAAAGACAGTGCAAAGGAGTCATGGTCATGTGGTCTGTGAATTCATGCTGCCTAGGCATGAATCCTGACTGTGTTGCACTGCACATATGAGAATATGCGTTTCCTCCCCATCATCTTGACCTCATTTGTAAAATCAGGCTGCTGGTGATGTCTACCCCTCAGCTTGCTCTAAACACTTAACAGGTTAATGCATGTCAAGTTCATGACCGTTGGCATGGGGATGCAGTTGCGTGGGAAAGCACTTGCCCACTAGCATGTGTGACGTTTGATCCTCAGTACTGGAAAAAAAAGGGTGTCAACCCCTTGATAAAGACTCAATAAAAGTTAGGTATTACTATGACTACTGTTAAATGAGATTAAATTACCTAATAGTGTGACAGTAACTAACTAGAACAGTAAGTGGTCAATTATGTATCCAGAAACTATGGAGTTGAACACATACAGGTTTGAGGTATGCATCTTACTGCAAGTAACTTGGAACATCTCCAAACCTTGATTTTTTTTTTTTTTTGTTCTCAAAATGAAGACTATGTTTTTCAGAGTTGTGAGCATACAAAAGAACCTTTGGGAGGTGCTGGCAGTATACCCAACACAAAATGGCTATGATTGTCTCTATTGCAGTTATATTTCTTAAACTAAAATTTAAATAGTGATTGCCTATGGAGATTCAGGGAGTCTGGTTTAGAGGAAATGTGTAGATGCCGTGGAATGTTCCATATGTCACTGTGCTATTAGAATGAGTCATTGATTCTAAACTTAGTTTTACTTTATTTGTGCGCTCTTTTCTTATCTCAGAAATTCCAATACTCACATCAACTAAAAACTCTGGATAATAAAAGAAATCAACTTCAATTCAGTACATTTTTTTTTTTTCTGGAGCAAGTCACTTGTATGAAGGGTGTCTGAGGAAGCAGTGACTAGGAAAGATTGACATCATTTCATACTTGTTGACAGCTCTTCTTGTCACAAAATTTTTCAAATTTCATTATCTTTGTAAAAACTAAGGTACATTTTACATGTGGTAAAAAGGTATAGACCTCGATTATCGCATCAGCCTTTGCAAAGCATATACTTCTATCAAGATGGAGAATACTTCTGTCACCCCAGAAAGTTTCCTCGTGTCCCTTCTTGTCAATTCCTTACCCCACCCCATGCCGTCCTGATTTCTATCACCATGGACTTGATTTCCTTGCTGGAGAACTTTGTAAAAATGGAAACCTCAGCTTTATTTTCCTCAGTAATATGCTGTTTTATGGATACATCATTGCTTGTTTCTCTACTGTCCTATTTAGAGACACCTGGGTTGTGTCCACTACTTCTTCAGGCCTTCATTGTAATAGTGTTAGCTGGTAAG